>JAQQAC010009376.1:3838334-3878778 GCA_029783875.1 Phataginus tricuspis | reverse complement strand
TGTGGGGTATCATGATTGGTGCACATGGTGTGTGTGGGGTCACAGGGAAGACAGTGTAGCTCAAAGAAGACAAATAGGGGCTCTGTGGCATCTTACTACACTGATGGACAGTGATTGCAATGGGGTATAGGGGTGGGACTCGATAATAAGTGTGAATGTAATAACTACATTGTTTTCCTTGTGAAACCTTCATAAGAGTGTATATCAATATCTTAATGAAAAAAAATAATGTTGTGTCCAATGGGAGGTCAATGATTGTATTTATTTCTGACAACCTGAATTAAACTATGAGTCACTTAAGGTTCCAGACTATGTCTTAGTTTTTTTCATGCCCTTTAAAAGTACCTATAACAGTCACTAGTATATCATAGTATCTCATTAAATACTTATTAAGTCAGTTGCATGACTTTTATAAGATATATGGATGGATGCAGCTATGATAATAAATACTAATAAAACTATGGGCCAGATAAACATTATCCTGTTTTTCTCCTATACCTACTACTCTATATAATAGCCAAAAGGTAGACTCAATTAACTATATTTTTATTAGTTTCACATCGTGTGTATACCCCACGAAGTCAATAACAGATGAATAAATGGATGCTAGTTCTGACCAGGAAATTGTTACTGGGCTGATGCCAGTCCTTGTTTGAAAACTAATTGCAGAGCCAATAATATTGTTAGGAAGTGGCATAATTTATTTTGTTAATCCAACCATTAATACCCCAAACTAAGCATCAACTTCCCCCTGAAACTGGATCCTCCCATATTGCAGATTTCAGCTGCATCTCCCAGTTTACAAGAGTGAAATCTGAGTCATTTTAGATGTCTACCTCCCTGTGGGGAAGTTGGGGCTCCTATGGCCAGGATCCTCACTGAACTTAAACCACCTGATGATGTAACTGGCCTGTGGCTAGGCTACCGCTTCCACACCTTTAGGCAATAAGCTATTATTGTGCTATATAGAGAGCTCGGCCCAGTGTTGTGGGCAGAGGCAGAGATGCTAGCGCTCGACCTACTGCCAGGAGAACAAGCTGGGTAATAAACCCTTTCACCCCAAAGAATGCTTTGCTGTCAATTTCTTTGGTCACATTGAATCCATAGTGAACGTGCCTGGGGCTGAAACCCATTAGCAAGACAACTGGCAAAATTCGGCAGGGTACATTGTTGACCAAGGAAAAAGACAGGCTGCCCTTATGGGAGGGGCGCTTCGGCAGGCTGCCCTTGTGAATGGGGAGACAGTGGACTGTCCCCCAATGGGTATGTGGTCTGAGGTGGCTTGCCTCCTACAGGACTGGGCCCCACCCCAGGACTGGAGGCAAGTGGAGGTGACACCTGAGGCAGGAGGGGAGGCCCTTGGTATAGTAAGTAGATCCTTTGAGAAGCAGAGTGCCCATGAGGCAGCAGGGACTGTGGGTTGGCTGCTTCTCACAGTATTAAAGAGACCCAAGAAATGGCAGCACAAGAACGCGAGCTGCAAACTTCTGTGGATTCTGTGAAGAAGAAAATGGCATTGATGCGAGAGGAGATGGCACGAGAACACTATCAGCGAGGTGCCATTGGAGAGGTAAACAATTCTTTACAGAACGAGACGGCAGCGCTGCCGGGTGCTCTGAAGGAGGAAGAGGCCATCAAGGAAAAAGACGAACTCCTGAGGGAAGCACAGGCAGAGGTGGCACGAGAACGTCAGCTGGGAAGCATTGAGCTGAAGGTAAGAGACCTGAAGACTGGGGTAGCATTGCTGCGAGACACAGTAGAAAAGGTAAAGGGTGTAGCAGAGGAGGCACTCGGGGGAGGGGGGAAAAAGATGCCATCAGCCCCAGAAATGGAGGAGCTGGGGAATGATGAAGGGGTGATGCCAGAGGCACTGGCACCTCCTGTCTTGAAAGCATGCCCAGTGGTTGTAAAGAAAATAAAGACCCAGCAGCTGAAGGTTCCCCAAGGAGAGGAGCAGCCTCCTCCTCAGGTCGTGGAGCCCTCTATGGTCCGCCCCTATACTCAAGCTGAGCTGGTGGATTTGGGATCCTGGTTTAGGCAGAAGCCCTCGGAGTCAGTATCAGCTTGGCTCCTGCGTCTGTGGGACTTAGGGGTGGATGGAATTGTACTGTCGAGATCAGAGATGGGAAAGCTGGCTTCCCTGACAGTGCAGCCTGCCTTGAGGCAGCGATTACAAAATGCACATCAGACCTCAGGGAGTCACTCCCTCCTCGATTGGCTCATGGCTGTAACTCATGCTGTGTGGCCCAGTCCGGGTGATCTACCATCCTCTCCATCACCCTGGCAAATGTATGCTGAGCTCCAGCAGGTGCTAGGAGAGCTAGGCATGAGAAATGCCATCTATAGTCCAGAGAATCATGGCCCAGATGAAGAGATTTTCACTACTGGGATGAGAAATATTGTACTTCAAACGGCTCCTACATTCCTCTTTCTGTCTCTAGTTGCCATTCTTTCCCCTCACTTACAGCATCCCATAAGCGAGGTGACATGTACAGTAGCAGACTTAGGAGAGGCGGAAGCAATGAGAAGTTGGAAGAAATAAGACCTGTTACTCACAAGAAGAATTTACAGGGCCCCATGAAGGTTACGAGGACCCAGATGTGGGTTGATTTAATACGGGCAGGAACAGATGGAAGGAAATTAGATGGGAAGTCAAATAGGATCTTACTAGAGCTATGGCAAGAGCTGAAACCAGAGCAGCCATTCCAGCCATTAAGACCAAAGAGGCAGAGATCAGAGACAGAGCCACAGGTCCAGCCTGTTTGTTTGCAAGACTTCCTGCTGGAGAGCGAGCCAACCTCCCTTGAGCCCACACAGGAAGGTGATTGGGGAACACAGTTTGACTGAGGGGAAGGTCAAGGTATCTGCCCTGAGGGACCAGGGGGGAACCGGAGGCCACATGTTGAAATAGCTATCCATTTGTCCCCAGTGATCATACAACATGTCCTGGCTCTGGTGGACACAGGGGCTGGATGTTCACTGATTCATGGTAACCCTGAATGGTTCCCTGGGTCCCCCACTATCATAGATGGAAACGGGGAGAAGGCTACCAGAGTGAAAAAAGCCCAAATGCCTTTGGGAATAGGGCATCTACCCCCAAAGAGTATACTGTGTATATATAACCTATCCCTGAGTATATTTTGGGGACTGATATCCTGCAGGGTCTATGGTTGCAGACCACTGCAGGTGAGTTCAGACTGAGAGTACGTGTGGTGAAGGCAGTTCTGAGGGGACATGCTAGGCACCCACCCATAGCTTTGTCTCTGCCTCAGCAGGTGACTAACACCAAACAATACAAACTGCCTGGAGGGCATAAAGAGATTGGAGAAACTCTCCAGGAGCTGGAAAAGGTGGGTATTATAAAGCCCACCCATAGTCCTTTCAATTCCCCAGTGTGGCCAGTAAAATAGCCAGATGGCTCCTGTCATATGACTGGATTACAGAGAATTGAGTAAAGTCATACCCCCTATGCATGTTGCTGTCCCCTCTGCAGGTTTGATGTACACCCTCAGCCATGAACTAGGAACATATCATTATGTGGTAGATCTTGCTAATGCCCTCTTTTCCATTGACATTGAGCAGCAAAGTCAGGAACAGTTTCCTTCACATGGGAAGGACGGCAATGGACTTTCACCATCCTCCCACAGGGACACCTCCACAGCCCCACCATCTGTCATGGACTTGTAGCCCAGGACTTGGCTACATGGGAGAAATCGCCAACAGTGTGGCTGTATCATTATATTGATGATGTCATGCTAAGGTCTAATTCTCTTTCAGATCTAGAAGGTGCAGCACCTAGACTGCTGCAACATCTACAGGAGAAAGGATGGGCTGTGAACAGCACCAAGGTTCAGGGACCTGGTTTGTCTGTCAGATTCTTGGGGGTCATCTGGTCCAGTAAGACCAAAGTGATACCAGAAGCAGTTATAGATAAAGTCCAGGCCTTTCCTACCCCTACAAACGTAGCATTGCTACAGGAGTTTCTGGGTCTTCTAGGCTACCAGAGAGTGTTTATCCCACACTTGGCTCAAATCCTGAAGCCCTTATACCGGTTGGTATGAAAGGGTGTCAGGTGCGACTGGGATGAGACTTGTGCCTCTGCCTTTACTACAGCAAACCGGGCAGTCAGGGCTGTGCAGGCCTTAAGTGTGATAGACCCATCAAGGCCCTGTGAGCTGGACGTTCATGTCACTGAAGACGGTTATGGCTGGGGTCTCTGGCAGCGGCTTGAACAAACTTGCCAACCTGTTGGATTCTGGTCACAACTCTGGAAAGGGGCAGAAGTATGATACACTTGATAGAAAAACAACTGGCTGCTGTGTATCACGCCTTGCTGGCTACAGAACCCATCTCTGGAATGGCCCCGATAAAGGTAATAACCACCTACCCATCTTGAGGTGGGTTTGAGACTGGACCCAAAAGTCAAGGAGTGGCTTGGCACAAACGCCCACACTGGCCAAGTGGGGTGCTTACCTACAGCAGCGTAGTGCCCTCTCTAGTAGCCCCTTGAGTAAAGAACTCCAACGCTTGTTGGGGCCGGTGACATATGCTAGTGAAAAGCAGGAAGAACTTGCTTTTGAACCATTAGTGGCAGAGTCCCTATCGGGAGGGAAGAGCCCTTATACCCGAAGATGCATGGTACACAGACGGCTCCAGCCGTGGGCAGCCCCCAAAATGGAGGGCCATAGCTGTCCATCCTAAGACTGAGACAATATGGATGGAAGATCGTGAGGGGAAGAGCAGCCAATGGGCAGAGTTGCGGGCCGTGTGGCTTGTGATCAGCCAGGAGCCCTCCCCTATAGTTGTTTGCATTGACAGCTGGGCTGTCTATTGGGGCTTGACCCTGTGGCTACCAGCCTGGTACCATGCCAACTGGCTGGCTGGTCACTGACCCCTTTGGGGGCAAGAATTGTGGCAAGACTTATGGGCCTGTGGTCAGACTAAAATAATTACTGTATACCATGTGACAGGTCATTTACCACTGGGATCCCCAGGAAATGATGAAGCAGATAAATTGGCCCAGATATGTTGGTTAGAAGGAAAGCCTGCATCTGATGTAGCCCAATGGCTACATCAGCGTTTGTTGCATGCGGGGCAAAAGACAATGTGGGCTGTAGCCTGTCGGTGGGGCTTGCCTTTGACCTTCGAAGAAGTTAGTAGAGCCCAATAGGAGTGTGTCGTGTGCTCCAAAAGGGACTTACACCAAGTTCCACAGCAACATGGGACAATAGCTAAGGGGCCTATAACCCTCGTCAGATGGCAGATAGACTATATTGGGCCTCTACCTGTGTCAGAAGGATATCGGTATGCTATGACTTGTGTGGACACAGCTACTGGACTTCTGGTTGCTTTTCCTACCCATTATGCAGACCAGCAGATGACCAAAAGAGGCGTGGAGCATTTCTTTGCTGCCTATAGCCAACCACAGGTAATTGAGAGTGATCAGGGCACCCATTTTACTGGACATACACTGCAAGAATGGGTACGACAGCTGGGAATCAAGTGGAAGTTTCATGTGCCATACAATTTTCCCGCAGCAGGCATGATAGAGAGGTACAATGGCTTGTTAAAATCTGGACTAAAGTCACATACCAATAGTCTGAGGGGATGATCAGTCCTCTTATGGACAGTGCTATGGCGTTTGAACGAGAGACCCTGAAAGGAAGCCCTGAGCCCCGTAGACATGTTAACACATATGGCTGCCTCCTCTATACAACTGCAAGTACAAACCAAGGAAGAATCACTGAAGCCGAGGTTCGGCCACCAGAATAACATCTTCCTGCCAGCACCAACTGCACTGAACCCTGGAGACTCCATTGAGTGGACATGGCCTTGGATCTTTTGACCCATGGACCAATGATGGCTGGCTCTCCTGGCACCTTGGGGACAAGGCCTGGAAGCTGGCCTCCTGTGTATTCCTGGAATAACAGCAGAGTGGCCGCCAAAGGCCATAGTAGTATATCCTGAATGGCCAGAAGGTAGGAGCATCTTACCAGGGAGTTTTGTTTTATCATTACGGCCAGTGCATGCACCTCCAGTAGCACTAAATATAGACCCTTCAGTAACCCCCATGGGGAGAGGAGTAAAAGTATGGTATACTAGACCTGGAAGGGACCCCCTTCCTGCTACAGTCCTAAGGACCACTCTCCTGCATGCATCCTACCTGATGGACAAGATTTGCCCATGTTGGTGGCATTAAAACATGTCTTATCGCCCCTAAGGTCTTTGTGGATTGGGAACATCCTCTGGCTTGAGGATTATTATAATTTTTGTTATTAGGAACCTCCTCTGGCTTGAGTATTATTATAATTTTTGTTACCTGTATAAAAATCTTGCTATATCCTAATTTTATTATCTCTAAGTTGTTGTTATCCTCTGTTGCTCTTGTGGAATCTGGTTACAGTGCTCCGGCTTTCTCGCACAGGGACCATTGCGGAAGATGGAAAGCATGAAGATTGTAAGGCGAGAATCCTGGAGGGGTGGCGTGTGGGGAAGTTGGGGTTCCTATGGCCAGGATCCTCACTGAACTTAAACCACCTGATGATGTAACTGGCCTGTTGCTAGGTTACCACTTCCACACCTTTAGGCAATAAGCTATTATTGTGCTATATAGAGAGCTCGGCCCAGTGCTCTGGGCGGAGGCAGAGACACTAGTGTTCGACCTACTGCCGGGAGAACAAGCCGGGTAATAACCCTTTCACCCCAAAGAACGTTTTGCTGTCAATATCTTTGGTCACATTGAATCCACAGCGGACTTGCCCAGGGAAGACACTCCCCTTTGCTATTCTACTCTGAATTCTATGGATTTCACCTTCATTAAATTTTGGAATCAACTATTTCCTTTTTATTTCCTCTACCATTACTCTGATTCAGCCATTTTTAGTTCTGATTTGAGTCATTACAATATAGTTCCAATTGGCCTCCTGAGTCTAGACTCTGCCCTTCCTAAAACAACTTAACAATTTTGCCAGACACCTCTTACATATAAGCTCCTTGTCCATAAACAATTAAGTGACTCTTGAGTGCCTAGTAAATAAAGTCCATTCTTCATATATTTTT
Organism: Phataginus tricuspis; assembly: GCA_029783875.1. Lineage (NCBI taxonomy): Eukaryota > Metazoa > Chordata > Mammalia > Pholidota > Manidae > Phataginus > Phataginus tricuspis. The sequence continues at coordinate 3,871,719 of JAQQAC010009376.1, read as the reverse complement.
AGGACAGACTGTCTAAAAATTAACTTTACCTCTACCTAGTAACAAGCCTAGTGACCATGACTAAGACCCTTCACCTCTCAGGGTCCCATTCCTTGACTTTTTAAAAATGAAGGGGGTGAAACTGTTTCCTTTTTGGCTTACTTATCATAGGGCAAAATGTGCCTTGCATGTTCAACTCAAATTTGTTATTCCCAGAATATGATCTATACCAGAGGGTTCCTAAACATTTTTAAGATATAGACCCCTTATGAGATTTTGATGAACCTGGAGGCCCTCCCACAGAAGCATTACATGCAGAATTTCATGGGATAGGTGTGTGGAGCCTCTTATGGTCCAGGAAATTACCCTACACCTCTGTCCTTTAATCTATTTTTCACACCATCCTAGGATCTCATTTTCCAACATACACCAGGTAACATTTTAAGATGTAATTCAAATATAACATCTTCAGTGTTTTCTTTAATTTTATAAATTGGACACAAATGACCCATTCTCTAACCCCCCAGGGTATTTCCATGCACCCTTCCCCACAGTACATATGACATTCTGCCTCTGGTGTAATTTTCGGTGTTCTACTCTAATTCTGTTATGTTGCAAAAGCCTTGCAAGTGACCCTCCAATCCTCTCCCAACATCCTGATATAGACCTTGAACATCAAAGATATTCAGTGAACATCACTGAATCAATGACTAAATGAAGAATTAGTGCAGCAGTTTAAAGAGCTCTAAGCTTAACTTTTCATTTACTTGTGTATTTATTTGTTCTTTAGCAAAAGTAACTTATAAAATATCCTAATAATAACTACCTGGTAACAAAAGGTGAAGTTGGACCATCTGGCAGTAGAACAACTATAGAATTTCATGGACTATTTCTGAGAGAGGCTAGATTTTGTCCAGATTTGGTAATAATGTTATTCCCTATGAGACCAACATCAACTTTCAAACCATGAATCTGTCATATTTGCAATTCAAAATTCGCAGCCTTGGAGGACATTTTAACTTGAAGAAAACAAAACTCATGCCCTCTGTTCCTAAAAGTGATACTCCCGTTTCTTCCTCTTAGATTACACACTTATTCCCACTATAGCCATCTAAGAGTTAAGTTCTCGATTATATGACAATAGTGTTCCTGGTTTCTTGATCTACATACTACCCTTTCCCTTGGGAACTGGATACATCCCACCTTATGAACTCTCTGTTTTGAGCTCTTCTAAATTAGCTTGTCCATATGTCCATAACCTTAGGAATCCAGCAATCCACACTGAGTAGGAGTCTTAGCTAAAACTCCCAATCCTACATGGCTTTTAACAAGATGAAAATGGTATTCATTACCTGACTCATGCATGCAATCTCAAATCTACTTACTCCCTGCATATATTCTTTAGACATTCTGATAGAACTTTTTTGAAGTATATTTTTGTACTAAATTAATGTGGAGGAATAATCAAGACACTCCCCTTTAATTAGGGATGGGGTAGGAATGCAGGTGAGACATATTTGGAATAAAAAATAATCAGAGCTCAAACTTCCAAGTCCAAGTCAAGGAAAAAGCCATTGACAGCCACATGGTGGTTCTTTCAATGTTAAGACAGGCCCCAAAAGGATCAATGCTCCTTAGAACAATACTGTTGCATTTCTGTTTTGCAGAAGCTGAAATCATGCTCACAGGAGGGGTGCATTTGTTTTAAGTGAGACCAGGCTGTCTCAGGGGAAATCTGTCACTGGCTGTGCTGAGGGACACTGGCTGCCTAGGTCAACTGACAAATTAAATCAACAGCACCAGGCTTGCTGCAGGGAAACTTGAATTGGATTTGGAAAGCACACAGGAGCTCTGAACTCTGTGAAACAGAGGCCGGAGGGGTGGGGAGGGAACGGGTCTGGTGGAGGAGCACTTATGAATACCCTTTCTTGGATCTAAGAAAGGAACACCTTTCTTTGAAAGCCTGACTCTGTATGACTCCCTTCTGTTGCTTAGTACAAGGGAAGAATAAGCTAAATGCAGCTTCATTGGCTATAAAAATTGTAAGTATTGTTATGGACTGACTGTTTACCCCTAAAATTCATATGTGGAAATCTAACCCCAAAGGTGACGGTGTTAGGAGGTGGGGCCTTTGAGAAATAATTAAGTGATGAGGGTGGAATGGAATTAGCACCGATAAGAGATCCTGGAAAGCGCCCTCATCCTCTTTCTGCCGTGTGAATACATGTGAGCAGACAACTACCAGCAACCCAGAGAGGGTCCTGAACAGTCTTCATCTCAGACTTCCAGCCTCTAGAACTGTGGGAAATAAATGTCTGTTGTTTATAAACCACCCAGTCTGTATTCTGCTCCCCTGGAAGGTGGGGGCCCTAACCCAAACCCAGAGGGTCGGAGCTCAATCACAAGTGCTTATAGTCTGGGGCGGTGGCTTATGGTCAAGGCAACTTCCTCTCCTTGCAGAATGCTCCACCCTCCCACCTCCTTTCCCAGCCACAGCAGAGCACAGCCCTCAAGGGGGCAAAGCAGCCAGTTGGGGACCTTCACTCAGCCACATGCTGGCTTATTCAATGGGACTGAGGGGGTTTAGCTATATGGCCCCAGTCAGTGATTGAGTAATTCTGACCATGAAAGACAGAGCCCTTTCCCTACCCCTAGCCAGGAGCTGCTGAGCTCCCTTGGGTCAAGTATAAAGATTAGAAGCTGTTGGGGGTGGAAGAGCAGTGGACTTGTGTAAGGTGTTCAGAACCCCTAGTTTCCCTGGCCTGGTGGACATCTGTGACATTTTCACTTCGCTGAAAAGTTGCCTGGGTTTAAAGAGAGGTAGTGCCTGTATGAACCATAACTGCAGGTTGACAGGTGTTGAAATTTGCACGAGGCCATCCATTATTTAGCTGCTAGTTAAATAATAAATAAATGAACGAAACTAGAAGTGTAAGTATTTTTCTTTTTCCATTTAAAATTCTTCATTTTGCAACAGGATGCTCGAAATTGGAACTCAGCATTCCTGAAAATTTGAAGGGTAGAAAAAGCAACAAAGTATTTTTCAAAACTGCTGCAATGGTGTGTGTGTCTCAGTGGTCTGTGGATAGTAGTGGCCATCTGTCTTACAGGCTGACTTTTGGGTCTGACAAAAGTGATCTTGAATGACCCTCATGGTCGAAAAACACAGGACAAGTACCCACTTATTTTCCTAGGATTAGCTCCAGATATTGGCAAAGTAATGTAAAGGAAAATACTTTAGGCTGGGATGTCAATTATTTTATTTATTTATGTGAAAGTATGTTGCATGGTGGGGATAGAGCAGTGGTTCTCACAACAGAAGGAAAATTAATGTGAGAAGTTCTAGTTTGTCACCGTTGTGGGAATGGAATTACCCTTCTCTCCTCACTAGAAGCATATAGGAACGTCTCTATTACTTAGATTTCCAAGTGCTTTAAGGAACACATTATATACCAGCTGAGGGTCCTGCTGATACTATCCCCATGCTTTTGAATCAGCTACTTCCACATTTACTGTATCTCTGTGAAGACTGAAATGAACATAAAATCCCATGAAATACAACACTGATATTATCAAATGCTCTCCCTAGCCCAGAATAATTGCACTCCCTTTTGAGTGACTCTAAACCCTCAACTGGTATTTTGTATTTGAATCTTTTCATGTGCATGCTTTCCCTTAGCAACCAAATTGTAATTCAGCTCAATCCAATCCCATTCAGTTTAAAATATTTATTCCATACCTATTCCGTATCAGGGAGTGTGCCAGGTGCTGGCGATGAATAGCCAAGCCATGGTCCCTGGCTTCTAGTAAACAGTTCACTGTATAGACGGGGGGGTTGGCACGTGACCTGTCATGGGGTAAATGTAACCGCAGAAGTATGGCCAGAATAACAGGCAGCAGGGCGAAAAGGCACAGGGCTGAAGGCAGAGGTGTGAGAAAATGGTCCTTAGAGGTGTGATGGCTGTGATAGGCTCAGAGATAAGCTGGTACTCCTTATGCAAAGGCAGGAGAAGGAAAATTGTATTTCAGACAGAAGGGAAGCATGTGCAAAGCACTGGAATATGAAACATCTGACCCACTTGGGGAAATTAAAGCAGTTCAGCACCAATAGAACATAGAATATAAAATAGTGATCAATAGGAAACAATACTTGGACTCAGAAGATTTATATATTATGCTAAAGAGCTTGGATTTTTATCCCAAGTTCCAACTATTATATAATAGTTTAAGAGGTTAGCGACAGAAAACATTATTTCTCAGTGAAGTGTGCGGAGTGGGTCTGTAGAGGACAAGGATGGAGGTGTGTGCGGCAGACTGAATGTGTCCCTGTGGAATTCCTGTGTTGGAATCCTAGCACCCAAAGCGATGGGCCTTTGGGGGGTCATGAGATCATGAAGGTGGAGCCCTCACGACAGAGGACTTTCTAAGAGACCCCAGAGAGCCCCCTGCCCCTTCTGCCACAGGACGACACAGCAAGAAGACGCCTTGGAACTTCATCAGACATAGAATCTGCTGGTGCCTTGATCTCGGGCTTCCCAGGCTTCAGAACTGTTGAGAAATAAATGTTTGCTATCTAAGCCACTCAGTCTATGGTACTTTTGTTATAGCATCCTGGATAGGTTAAGACAGTGTATGTTTGCAGTAAATTCCATGAGAAATTACTAAGCAGGCAGCAGTTGGGCATAAAGAAGATTGTTCAGGTGCCCAAACCTAAGACACTTGGTGAATGAGAGGGGCAGGAGTGGGGCGGCATCTAGGATCATCCCCGAGTTTCTACACGGGGTGCCTTGGGGAATGCTGGTGCCAGGGAAAGGAATTAAGGAGGAGGGGGAGAAGCTTTTTGGAAAGGGAAATAAGAAGTGTGTTTGGACTGTTTCCAGTTCTGCATATTTCTATGCATGGGACCATGTGAGGCAAGAGCCCTGTAGACACTTGGTGGTGTGCATCTAGAGCTCCAGGAATTAGGCTGGATGTGTGCCCCATCCTCTGTGTCCCTGGAGTCCACCACCTGGCCCTGGGGCGACAGCTTCTTTGATGATGGAAGTACTTATGGTGCTCATGATGATGAATCTTTAATCAGATGTGTACTTTAGGAGCATATGACATAATTTAGGCAAGGCTGATTTTTTTTTTTGAGGTTGGGCATGAAATAATTTGGATAGCTCCATTAAATTATTCCCCTCTCTGTTGTGTCATTTCCTTTGATGTGTCCTTTGTAGCAGGAGACGTAACTTGTCTCTCCTGGGAACCACAGGGTCCAGGAAGTGATTGGATGCTGCCTACAGGGTATCATAGCTCCAGCTGTTGCCATGAGAAAAACAGCTGTCTCCAGAGCATTTGGAAGGTATATTCTCTCAAGATAGAGATTTTTTTAAAGTCTGCGCCATTGTAAGTAGCCAGCGAATGTCTTTTGTTTCATCGCACACTGGTCTGTATTCAGGGCTAGGAGCACTCAGCTTTATGGTTGGGGGTGGATGATAAGAGCATAGATGTCTAGGGGTCCAACATGACCACAGTCAGGCTTAACTCTGAGTGTCATCAGCCTAAACTAGGTAGGTGGTGAATGGTGGCGAAAGCAGAACTCAGTACTACGGAGTGGACGTTGGAAGCCAAACAAGGAACATTAGAAACACAGGAGAGATAGAAGAGCTGGATATAGGAGAAGGTGCAACAACGAGGAACTTCCTTTACCTGATGGATCGCACAGTGTCCTTACTGCATTTGTCAGCTTTGCTTTGCTTATTTTCTTTGGTTGTTGGGATTTTTGTTTGTTTTTGTCCTCCTTACTCCCTATATTCTTTTGGCTATTTTTCATTCCCTAGAAGACAATGGGGAACTTACAGGATAAGTAAATTGTCTTTAACTTTTTAAGTGTTTATAGAATGCAGCTCAAGTTTTAAGTGACTGCACAAGATTCAAATAGGTAATGTGCATTACCTCTGCCCTGGATGGAATTTATAATCTAGTGTGGAAGATAAAATATACATATAAATAACCATAACACCAAGTGGAATGGAAAAGGTTAAATGTCTGAAAAGTAGAATGGAAGCTCAGAAGCAGAAGGAATGACTCCACGAGGAAACTAGAAAAGACTTCAAGGGCATCTTTTGCTGGGCAGAGACTTGTTGCTAGAGCTGCAAAGGCAGAGTTATACATACAAAGAAAACATAAACCAAGACCCAGCAGTGGCAAAGCAAATAGCAGAGGCAAAGAGATCCCCTCAAAACTGGTAGAGTAATCTGACAGTCCTCCAGTTAAATTCTTTTTTTGCACAACAATTTCATTTTATCATTCCCATTTTCTCAGGAAGTACTAAGACCCTAAAACTAAAACCCTAAAAATTTAATTATACAAACACCAGCTAATACACTTTCAAATATTTTTTAAGCTCTGTAAGTAAAATACAGACTCCAGTGGTATTTGATTGACTTTGGATAATTGCAGCCGTATGTTTATTCTTTTGCCATATCAGTTGAGAATTATTAGGTATGGTTTCTCCATTGTTTAGTGAGGAAACTGCTATAATGGCAATGTGGCATTAGGAGTTCATCAAATTAAAATGATTCGATTTAACAATAACTTTATATTATCTAAGTCATAGATTATCATACTGGTGAGTGAAACTCAGGAACACAGCAGAGATGAGGCATATGTACGCATATTTATCTGAGTCTGCCATTCCATAAACACACGGACCATTTGGGGCCCCTTTTTGTAACGTTCCTGTTCAGTCTTTGGCCTATGTTTATACTGAGTCATCTGCCATTTTCTTACTGTTTTATAAGACTTCTTTGTATATTCTGTATATGAGAGTTCTCTACTTCTTATAATTATGTTTTATAAAGTTACTGTGAACTGAATTAGTGAATACAAAGCCATTGCTACTACAGTAAATACAGGATTAGGTTCCGGCAAGTCACAACATTTTTGTCAACTGATCAATATATCACCTTACTTTATGTGCTTTCTGTTTGCATACATCTCATTTGTTACATATTGTTGATTCATTAGCATTAAACTCATGGCCAACAGTACTATAACTCAGGCCTATGAAACTTCTCCAACACTCGTAGTTTCTATGTAAGGCATAGAATATACCCTTCTTGCACTCAAGACCGCGAAACAGCCCTTCAGCACTATGCTTAGAATAGAATAGCACGATAATAACAAAAAAGCTCAAAAAGGGGAGAACTGTAGTACTAAATACTTCAAAAACGATACTTGCTTATGATATGAGGACTAGTGTCACTTTGTTTCCCATCAGCCGGGGAACGTGCAAGCTGGACAACTCAAATTTTGTGCAACCCTGCACATGTGCGTAGATGACCATGAAAGCCCTGCGAATACTGATTTTGAGGTTACAGATCAATTTCAGTGTTAAGCAAATCCACAGATGTGAGATCCACGAACAGTAAGGACTGGGTATACTTCACTCACTCTCTAGTTTGCTGTTTTACTCTTATTGCCGTCCTTTTAGCAGAAGCTTTTAATTCTAAAATAGTCCTACTTATCAAAGTAGTTCCTTCATGATTAATGCTGTATGTGTCCCATTGAAGGAACCGTTGCCTACCTCAGGATTTTGAAGAGATTCTTCCATGTTTTCTTCTAGAATTTTAATATTTTACCTTTCACATTCAGATGCATAATCCACCCGGAACTGATTTTTTTGCATAGAAGGAGGCAGGGGTCATGATGCTTTTCCCACAGGCCTAATTGGCCCACACGCTACTGTAAAGGTTATCCTTTCCCACCAGACTGCAGTGTCAATTTTGCCATAAATCAATTGAATGTGTGTCTTCTTGTGGACTTTCTGCTCTGTTCCATTTGCCTAGGCATCTGCCCTTGCCCCAGTAAGGATGCTGTACTTTAACTAACAGCAGTTTAAAAAGTAAGTTTTGGAAGTTGTAAGTATAAAACTGTCCTGTTGGTGTTTATAAAAAATAAAAATTATAATTATTTTATAAAATACATATTTATCCCCAAATGAAAAGGTAATCACATTTTAAAACATATTTAATAATTCAGTTAATTAAAATAATTAATTTTAACTTATTTTTATTACATATTATTATTATCTGTCTGCCTTAGTAGTACACTGTATTTTAATTCCTGTAATTAAAAAATAAGTATTGGTAGCTGTTAGTAGAAAACTTTCCTATTAGTTTTTCTTTTTCAAGAGTGTCTTAGCAATTCTTGGCTCTTTGTATTGCCACATAAATTTTAGAGTACACTTCTCAATTTTCACACAACAGCAAAAAAAGAAAGTAAGAGATAAAAGGAAGGTAAATGTGGCTGATTGGGATTGCATTGAATCTATAGATTAATGAGGGAACAGTTTGTAATATTGAGTCAGCCAATCCACAAACATGGTACTGGAGATATGTATTTGGACTTCCTTGAGTTGGACTCAGTAATGTTTTGCCATTTCAGTGAAGAATTCTTGCACATTTTGGGTTTAAGTGGTTTTTTGGAAATTATTATAAACTGAATCTTTAAAACATTTATTTTTCGTGCTTTGCTGGTATATGAAAATACAATTAATTGTTGTATTTAGGCCTTGTATCCAATAACCTTGCCAATCATTCATCCTAATAGTAATCCTAATTTTTATTTGTTAATCCCAATATTTCATTTGTAGATCTTTGTATTTTTTACATATATAATTTTATGATGTGCAAAAATATTATATTCCCTTTTTCCCCCATCACCAGATTTTTATCTCTTTCTTGCCTTATTGCACTTGCTGAGACCTAAAATATAACGATGAATACGATTGGTGATAAAGGCCATATCTGTCTCACTTCCAATCCCAGGAAAAGCTCTATTTCACACTGACTTATCTGCTCCAGGAATTTTCCAGATTGTCTACATCTGACTGAGGAACTCTTGTTTCTATTACTTTCATCTACCGAAAGACAAAATGATTTTTCTCCTGTCAGTTTGGTAAATTATGTCAACTGTTTTCAATGTTGAACAACTAACGGTGAATTCCTGAAATAAACTCAACTTGGTACAGATACGCTCATCCTCCCTACACATTGCTGGGATCTAGTTTATTGAATTTTACTTAGGGCTTTTACATCTGTACTCATGAGAAGTAAGGGCTTCTTATCCTTAGAACATCAGAAGTGATACTTCTTTCTTATGTGATTTTCAAGCTTTGATATCAAGACTTGCTTAAGATTGGATTTTTCAGGAAAAAGGTTCCAAGACAGAGAATTGCATGCAGACGAACAACTCCTGCGGGGAGTGAGGAAAGGAGGGACGAAGAAAAGGAGTCGTGCTGGGAGACAGTCACCATAGGGCCTCAGCGAGCCTAGGGAGTCCATGACGCAGGATGACTGCTCACCCACGACAGCTCTGCTGGCCTCATGTGATGAAATGGAGGTGTTCTTTGTTTTTGTAGTCTCCAGAAAACTTTGGTGTTCTTTCTCCCTTCAGTGTTTGGGAGAATTCACTGGTTCATATACCTGAACTCGGGGAGGACTTATATTACAGATTTACTCTCTTTAATATGGACATAGTCTACTCAGATTTTCTATTTTTTTGTGCCAATTTTATCAGTTGGTTTTTCAAGAAATTGGAACATTTATATTTTCCTATTTAGATTAGTAAAATACTTTAAATTTTATTTTACATTCGATATTATTTGCTTATTAATTTTACATTCTTTTACAATTCTTTAAGTAGCAAATAATACTGCCGGTTGCCATTCTATGTCAGTAAGTGGCTGGCAGCTTCCAGGAGCTGAGTCCCCAGTCCTGCAACCACAAGGAACTGAATTCTTCTAAAAACAATGTGTTTAAAAGAAGACGCGAGACCTGAGATCTTAGCTCTGGCCACAAAGATTTCAGCCTGAGCAGAGGATCCGGTAATACCTGGGGGACTCCTGACCCATGGAAACTGTGAAATGATTAATTTGTGTTTTAAGGCCCTAAGTTTATGCTGATTTGCTATTCAGGGATAGTAAACCAATACATACAGTGACTTACATTTTAAAGTTTAGTGCACATTTATTTTCTCACATTTTAAAATCAATGGACATTTTTACTCTCAACCATATCATGCAACTTTAACACTTTTTAAACTTTTAATAAAGCTTGAGTCTATTTTGCTATATTTTTAGTGTCATAAGACATTGTGGTTTTCATGGTTTATACTGTCAATGCTCATCTGACCAGTACAAATACTTCAGAAGTTCTTTTAGTGACTTCATCTAGTGAAAAACTCACTTTTTGCTTCCTGAAAATCTCTTTTCTTTATCATTCCCTCCTTTTTAAAAGCTATTTTTGTCTAGTATAGAATTCTAGATGAACTGTTTTTTAGCACTTTGAAGGTATGACCCCGATAACTTCTGATTTTCATTGTTGCTGTTGTGAAGTCAGCTAGAGATTCAACTTTTAAGTCCTTTTCCTATGAATGCATATTCTTTTCCTTTATTGCTGCTTCTTTTCTCTTTTAAGGGCTCATCTCATTATGTCAGCACACTCATCCCCTGTCCAAAATAATCTTCCTTCTGAGCAATGCAAAGTCAAATGATTAGGGACTTTCATTACATCTGCAAATCTTTTTGCCATATGAGGTGACATATTCATGGGAGTGATACACCATCACATTCACAAATCCTGCTCACGTCCAAGGGGAGGGAGCTTTCAAAGAGTCATTGGTGTCATCTTAGAAATCTGCCTTTAACACTAAATGAACTGAAAAAAAGTTGGTTCTTTAAAAAGAAAGTAAAATTCCACTTAGTGATGGTAGAAACTGGAAAAAAGGAAAAAAGAAAAAAATGCTCAACAAATGAAAAAGGCACAAAAAGGAAAAAAAGGAAATACTGAACATGTGTGGGAGAAACAAACTACAGATAATTCCAAATACACCATTAATTGTATTAAATGGCATGAATTGAATGCCCTAATAAAGGAAAACCACAGGTTCTTCAGGCTGGAAAACAAAACAACAGTAAATAAAATCTGACTACAGGTTCCTTACTGCAGACATACCTCAACTGCACAGAAAGTTTGAAATAAATGCTTGGAGAAAGACATACTAGATTAATTCTTTCCAAAAGAAACTTCTTGTAGGCAAATGAATTATTAGGTATAAAAGGATTAGTTCATAGTGAAGAAAAGTCCAATACACCAGAAAACTATAAATTTGTAGGCATCTAAAACATGGACTCCTAATCTATGAAACAAAAATAGACAGGACTACAAAGTTAAAAAGAGAAATTCACTGTCATTATTTGAAATTATAATGCAATTCTCTTAGCACTTGATAGAACAAGTAGATAAAAAATAAGCAAGAATTCAGAAAACTTGAATATCATAATTATCAAACTTGATCTAGTGACTTACATAAAGTTCTGCACCCTAAAGCTGCAGAAAACACATTCTTTTCAAGTTCACATAAAAGATGTACAGAATTTTATTATATGCTAGGTTCTAAAGCAAGTCTCAACAAATTTCAAAGGAATGAAATTAAATAGAGCGTATTGCCTGACCTCAGTGTATTGAGTAGAGATCTAAAGGATCATAGAAAAACCTTATGTTTGGAAGTTGAGAGATATACATATAAGTAACCCAGGGGTCATAGGAAAATCATATTGAAAGTTAGAAAATATCTTCAAATTAAAAGTAATAAAATGCCACATATAAAACTTTTAGAAATATAAACATTTTGTTAGACAAAAGAAAGATTAAAAATGACTAAGTCTCAATTTCAGGAAGGTAGAATAGCAAAACGAGTCCAAAGTAAAACAAATAAAAAACATTGAAGGTAGAGAACTGATCAAAGATCAACAAAGGAAAAGATTTATTCTTTGAAAAGAAAGGAAAAAAAACCCCAGAAGGGACAAGGCAGAAATAAAAGACAAAATCATTCTCTACAGACTATGGAAACACTGAAAAGTAAGATTATATAATAAAAAATTATATGCCAATACATTGAACTGGAGTTAAGATGATGCTTTTGAACAGTTTTGTGGCAAAGGGAAACAAGGAACTGCAAAAGTAGATTGATGGAGAAATGAAGTCAAGAGAAGGTTTTTTTTTTTTTTTTTAAGATGGCAGAAAATGCACCATATCTGTACACTGATGGTGTAGCCAAGCAACCTAAGTGTCCATCAGTAGATGAATGGATAAAGAAGAGGTGGTACATACACACAATGGGATATTATTCAGCCATAAGAAGAAAACAAATCCTACCATTTGCAACAACATGGATGGAGCTAGAGGGTATTATGCTCAGTGAAGTAAGTCAGGCAGAGAAAGACAAGTATCAAATGATTTCACTCATTCATGGAGTATAACAACAAAGCAAAACTGAAGGAACAAAACAGCAGCAGACTCACAGACTCCAAGAAGGAACTAGTGGTTACCAAAGGGGAGGGGTTTGGGAAGGCTGGTGGGGAGGGAGGGAGAAGAGGATTAAGGGGCATTATAATCAGCATTCACAATATAGGTAGGTCACAGGGAAGGCAGTACAGCCTGGAGAAGACAAGTAATGAGTCTACAGCATCTTACTACACTGATAGACAGTGACTGCAATAGGGGGTGAGGACTTGATAATATGGGTGAATGTTGAAACCACAGTATTGTTCATGTGAAACCTTCATAAGATTGTATATCAATGAATTTTTAATAAAAAATAAATCAATGTAGCTTAAGGTAAAACTCCTATAGAGTTTTAGTGGAATTTGACTATTTGATCCTAAATGTACTTGACAAAACAAATACCAGCCAGTTTTGAAGAAGAGAAAGGTGTGTGTGGTGGGTGTGGGGGGAAGTTAGTACCATATAACAACATTTATTTTAAAAATATTGTAATTAAGATAGTTTGGTGTTAGCACAGGAGTAGAAAATAGACAAATGACACTCAGTGGAGAGCCCAGAAATGGACCCAAGCATATATAGAAACCCAGTATGAGATATACTGTTGTGCATTACTGGGAAAAGGAAGTCATTTAATAAATGATTTGAGATAGATGGTTACCTACATAAAATTTAAAAAATAGATTCCTGGGCTTAGCTCCCACAAGAATAAGTGCCACATGCATCAAAGATCTAAATGTGAAAATCAGAATTTAAGTCTTACAGAAGAAATAGAGCCATACCTATTTTCTAAAGTCTTCATATGAACACGTTTTTCCCAGAAACTCTCTCATCCTCTGAGCTTCCACTACGGAGGCCTTAAATCAATTTGAATAATGTACCTCTCACTATGATCTCACTGATGAAAAACAGAAGTCAGTGGCTAATTGGCAAGAAAAATTTATAGGGGCTTTCTCTATTATCCTTTCTGCTCCTATCCAAGTTTTTCTGAAAGAAGAACGTAAGTATTTTATTTACTCTGTATATGCTTCCTGATAATGTATATCTGTATCTTATATGTAATATAGTTTCTTTGTAAACACATTTATGAATATATGATAGATGTTTACACCAGCTACATTAGCACATGTGGGCCAGAAGAAAGAGGTACTCTTTTGTACTAGAATTCATCCACAGAAATCTTCTTTTTGCCATGTTTAGACATTCTTTCTTCCTGTCTTTAATCCATCCCTTGCCTGGGTCCATGACCCACAGAGGTGATCCAAGCCTGGAGAATCTTTGAAATCAATGGGAGCTCTGCAGGGGAGCAGGAGAAGCTGAGAAATGGTACCTTTGTAATTCTTGCCTCTGCACCTTGCAGCATTTGTCAAAAATTTTTAAATAGAGATACAAATGCTTTGCTTTGAATTTTGTGAGCTTCTTAGATCTCTACGATAGACATTCTTCCTAAAGTACTTCCAGCCAGATAATGATCTCCTGAGACACCCACCTGCTCCAAGGCCACCTATGCCTCAGTGGGACTTGTTGGAATGCACTGTGTGCTTGATCTTTATTTCTGAGACTGAAGTTCCAGCTGAGAAATATTAAGGGCACCTAATTAGCATGAGATGCACCCAGCGGCTTCCATCCCACTTTTTCCTTCTACGTAATTTTAATCTAAAGTTACCTCACTTAAGGAGAATATTTGTAATTTTAAATGAAAACAGTGAGATTGGGCTTTCTATAATCACTTTAGCCATTGTTCATGCAGCTGGTCAGCTGATGTACCATTTCTATCCTTCTCCTTTGTGGCCCTCAATATCCTTGCTGAATATTTCCTTAAAGTTTTTCTCTGTTTATAAATTATTAAAAGGCTAACAACAAGAGTGGTCAGCAAAAGGCCTTGAGTTTCTTGCTCAGATCCAGGAGTTGGGACAATCCAAACTAAGATACATTATAGTGTCAAGGACTATAAATTTGAATCCTCAAATAAGAGACATCCAAAAAGGTCAAGTCACTAACTGGGGACACGGATTTGGGATGGCACAGTTCTGTTTTTATGAATAGCAGCAAACAACAGTTGAGTGTTTAGGGACAAGAACATAGGGAACTAGCAACTAGAAGCCCTGAGATTTAAGCTGGACCCTTGAAATATGGTAGAGAACACTTATTTGTTGGTTTTAATAGTTGGGAGCAATTATCAGTAGCTTATCCTAAACAAAACACACAGGGTAACCCTCGTTTGTGGAAATTCACCCTACTGGTAAAGGGAATTAAGCTAATATAAATTATTGTCATTTTAATACTATCAATTCTTTTATTTCTCTTATAAGAGTTAATTGGAAAGATGGCGGCATGAGTAGGGTGGTGGAAATCTCCTCCCACAACCATATATATTTTGAAAATACAGTGAATACAACTATTCCTGAAAGAGTGACCACAAGTAACAGTACACCAGCCAGTCTACATCTGCGAGAAATCAACAGCTCATGGAAAAGGGTAAAGTACAAAGCCACCACCCGGAGGACCCGAGCACTCCCCCAACCCCAGCTCAGTAGGAGGAGGAAAAGAATCAGAGTGGGGAGGGAGTAGAAGCACACAACTGATAAATAACCAGCCCCAGTAATCTGCATGGGGAGCACAGATACACATTGCATGGTGCACTGGATATTAGAGGAGCTGAAAAGCAAAGTCCGAGACTAAGACTGAGAGCAGATCCCCATAGCCAGCTTCCCTGGAACAAAAGAAAAGCAGGCGCTTTAAAAGTCTTAATGGGACAAGGGTTTAATACGTGGACAAAATTGTCCTGGCACACAGCTAGCAGGCTGGGAACTTTAATGAGCTTCATGCGCCCTATCCCCCTGGTTGGAAATGCAGCTCTTAGCTCCCTCACCATAATAAGCAGCCTGCTGGTCCTTGCTCCACACTGGCACTTGCGTGCAAACTGGTTGTCCACGCCATTGCTGAAGACCAGCCGGAGAGGAGCCCTGCCTACAGCAACTACACAGCTTAACACAGGGGCTTCTCCCTGTCTGTGGCTATTCGGCCCAGATCCAGAGGCTGCTCCCTGTGCATGGTTAACTGGCACAGACAGCAGACGTAGGAACAGAGACCAGGAGGCACGAAGGGGCATTGTTCTTGCAGCAGAACAGGCGCCGCTCACCTGCAACCTGTGCCAGTGGCCTAGGCCATCCGAGGGCTGCCCTATCCACGTCAGTTTAGGGTATTAACCCAGAGGCTGCTCCCTGTGCATGGTAAACTGGCACAGACAGTGGAGACAGGCAAGGTAACCGGCAAGCAGGAAGGGGCTTTGTTATCCCAGTTGACAAATTCACCACTCGCCAGAGACCACTCCCAGTGCTCCAGGACCGTGAAAAGGCAGAAGAACCTTGTTCAATCCAACATCCCTCACACACAAAAAAGAGGGCTTGATGAGACTGAAATCACCAATCTTCCTGAAAAAGAATTCAAAATAAAAGTCATAACTATGCTGATGGAGCTACAGAGAAATATTTAAGAGCTAAGGGGTGAATTCAGGAGGGATATAACAGAAATGACACAAACAATGTAAGAATTTAAGAGCAGACTGGATGAGGTGCAAGAAACTGTTAATGGAATAGAAATCAGAGAACAGGAATACAGAGAAGGTGAGGCAGAGAGAGAAAAAAGGATCTCCAGGAATGAAAGAATATTAAGAGAACTGGGTAACCAATCCAAATGGAACATATTCACATTACAGGGGTAGTAGAAAAAGAAGAGAGAGAAAAGGGATTGAAGGTGTCTTTGAAGAAATAATTGCTGAAAACATCCTCAATCTGGGGAAGGAGATAGTCTCTCAGACCATGGAAGTCCACAGATCTCCCAACACAAGGGACCCAAGAAGGACAACACCAAGGCATATAATAATTAAAATGGCAAAGATCAAATACAAGAACAGGGTATTAAAAGCAGCCAGAGAGAGAAAAAAGATCACCTACAAAGGAAAACCCATCAGGCTATCATCAGACATCTCAGCAGAAACCTTACAGGCCAGAAGGGAGTGGCATGATATATTTAATGCAATGAAACAGAAGGGCCTTGTGCCAAGAATACTCTATACAGAAAGATTATCATTTAAATTTGAAGGAGGGATTAAACAATTCCCAGATAAGCAAAAGTTGAGGGAATTTACCTCCCACAAACCATCTCCACAATGTATTTCAAAGGGATTTCCTGAGATGGAGGTATGCCTAAGGCTAAATAGCTGTCACCATAGAAAATAAAACCACAGCAAAGGAAGTAGACAACCTAAATACTAACTAAATGCAAAACTAAATCAGGTATCCACAATGTCAGTCAAGGGATACACAAAGCATACAGAAGAAAACACCTAATGTGTAAAGAGTGAAGGAGGAAGAAAAAGAAGGGAGAGAAAAATGAATCATCAGACTGTGTTTATAACAGCATAATAAGTGAGTTAAGTTAGACAGTTAGACAGAAAACAACCTTCCCTTGAACCTTTGGTAACCACGAATGCAAAGCCTGCAATGGCAATAAGTACATATCTATCAGTAATCACCATAAAAGTAAATGGACTGAATGCACCAATCAAAAGACACAGAGTTACAGAATGGATAAAAAAGCAAGACCTATCTACATGCTGCTTACAAGAGACTCACCTCAAACCCAAAGAGATACACAGACTAAAAGTGAAGGGATGGAAAAGGACATTTCATGCAAATACCAGGGAGAAAGAAGCAGGTGTTGCAATACTTGTATCAGACAAAATGGACTTCAAAACAGAAAGTAACAAGAGACAAAGAAGGACATTACATAATGATAAAGGGGTCAGTCCACAAGAGGATATAACCATTATAAATATCTATGCACCCAACACAGGAGCACCTACATATGTGAAACAAATACTAACATAATTAGAGGAGGAAATAGAATGCAATGCATTCATTTTAGGACACTTCCACACACCACTTACTCCAAAGCACAGATCAAGCAAACAGAAAATAAGTAAAGAGACAGAGGCACTGAACAACACACTAGAACAGATGGACCTAACAGACATCTATACAATATTCCACCCAAAAGCAACAGGATACACATTCTTCTCAAGTGCACATAGAACATTTTCCAGAATAGACCACATACTAGGCCACAAAAAGAACCTCAGCAAATTCAGAAACATTGAAATTCTACCAACCAACTTCTCAGATCACAAAGGTATAAAACTAGAAATAAATTGTACAAAGAAAACAAAAAGGCTCACAAACACATGGAGGCTTAACAACATGCTCCTAAATAATCAATGGATCAATGACCAAATAAAAACAGAGATCAAGCAATATATGGAAACAAATGAAAACAACAACTCAATGCCCCAACTTCTGTGGGATGCAGTGAAGGCAGTACTAAGTGGAAAGTATATAGACATCCAGGCCTATTTAAAGAAGGAAGAAAAATCCCAAACAAATAGTCTAAATTCACAATTATTGAAACTGGAAAAAGAAGAACAATGAGGCCCAAAGTCAGTAGAAGGAGGGACATAATAAAGATCAGAGAGGAAATAAAAATTGAGAAGAATAAAACAATAGAAAAAAATCAATGAAACCAAGAGCTGGTTCTTTGAGAAAATAAAGAAAATAGGTAACCCCCTAGCCAGACTTATTAAGAGAAAAAGATCTACACACATAAACAGGATCAGAAATGAGAAAGGAAAAATCACTACAGACACCACAGAAATACAAAGAATTCTTAGAGAATACTATTAAACATTACATGCTAACAAACTGGAGAACTTAGAAGAAACGGACAACTTTCTAGAAAAACACAACCTTCCAAGACTGACCGAGGAAGAAACAGAAAATCTGAACAGACCAATTACCAGCATTGAAATAAAAAAAGTAATCAAAAAACTACCCAAAAACAAAACCTCAAGACCAGAGGGCTTCACCACTGAATTTTATCAGACATTTAGAGCAGACATAGTACCCATTCTCCTTAAAGTTTTCCAAAAAATACCAGAGGAGGGAGTACTTCCAAACTCATTCTATTACCAAAATCAGGCAAAGACATCACAAAAAAAGAAAACTAAAGACCAATATCTCTGATGAACATAGATGCAAAAATACTCAACAAAATATTAACAAACCGAATTCAAAAATACATCAAGAGGATCATATATCATCATGAAGTGGTTTTTATCCCACAGATGCAAGGATGGTACAACATTCAAAAATCTATCAACATCATCCACCACATCAACAAAATGAAGGACAAAAATCACATGATCATCTCCATAGATGCTAAAAAGGCATTTGACAAAATTCAACACCCATTCATAATAAAAACTCTCAACAAAATGGGTATAGAGGGCAAGTACCTCAACATAATAAAGGCAATATAAGACAAACCCACAGCCAACATCATACTTAACAGTGAAAAGCTGAAAGCATTTCCTCTAAGATCAGGAACAAGAGCAGCATGTCCGCTCTCCATGCTTTTATTCAGCATAGCACTGGAGGTCCTAGCCATGGCAATCAGACAACACAAAGAAATACAAGGCATGCATGTTGGCAAGGAAGAAGTTAAACTGTCACTGCAGATGACATGATATTGTACATAAAAAGCCCTAAAGAATCCATTCCAAAACTACTAGAACTAGTATCTGAATTCAGCAAACTTGCAGGATACAAAATTAATACACAGAAATCTCTTGAATTCCTATACACTAACGATGAACAATCAGAAAGAGAAATCAGGAAAACAATTCCATTCACAATTGCATCAGAAAGAATAAAATACCTAGGAATAAACCTAACCAAGGAAGTGAAAGACCTATGCTCTGAAAACTACAAGGCGCTCTTGAGTGGAATTAAAGAGGACACTAATAAATGGAAATTCATCCCATGCTCTTGGGTAGGGAGAATTAATATTGTCAAAATGGCCATCCTGCCTAAAGCAATCTACAGGTTCAATGGAATCCCTACCAAAATACCAACAGCATTCTTCAATGAACTGGAACAAATAGTTCTAAAATTTATATGGAATCACAAAAGACCTCAAATAGCCAAAGCAGTCCTGATAAGGAAGAATAAAGCAGGGGGTATTATGCTTCCCAACTTGAAGCTCTACTGCAAAGTCACAGTAATCAAGATAATTTGGTACTGGCACTAGAACAGACCCATAGACCAGTGGAACAGAATAGAGAGTCCAGATATTAACCCAAGCATATATGGTCAATTAATGTATGATAAAGGAGCCATGGATATACAATGGGGAAATGACAGCCTCTTCAGCAGCTGGTGTTGGCAAAACTGGACAGTTACATACAAGAGAATGAAACTGGATTACTGTCTAACTCCATACACAAAAGTTAACTCAAGATGGATGAAAGACCTGAATGTAAGTCATGAAACCATAAAACTCTTGGAGGAAAACATAGCAAAAAATCTCTTGAATATAAACATTGGCAACTTTTTCATGAACATATCTCCCTGGGCAAGGGAAACAAAAGCAAAATGAACAAATGGGACTACATCAAGCTCAAAAGCTTCCGTGCAGCAAAGGACACCATCAGTAGAACAAAAAGCATCCAACAGTATGGGAGAATATATTCATAAGTGACATATCCGATAAAGGGTTGACATCCAAAATATATAAAGAGATTACATGCCTCAACAAACAAAAACCAAATAATCTAATTCAAAAACGGGCAGAAGATCTGAACAGACATTTCTCCAAAGAAGAAATTCAGATGTCCAACAGGCACATGAAAAGATGCTCCACATTGCTAATTATCAGAGAAATGCAAATTAAAACCACAATGAGATAACACTTCACACCAGTGAGGATGGCCAACATCCAAAAGTCAAGCAAGAGCAAATGCTGGTGAGGATGCAGAGAAAGGGGAACCCTCCTACACTGCTGGTGGGAATGTAAATTAGTTCAACCATTGTGGAAAGCAGTATGGAGGTTCCTCAAAAAATTAAATATAGAAATACCATTTGACCCAGGAATTCCACTCCTAGGAATTTACCCTAAGAATGCAGCAGCCCAGATTCAATAAGACATATGCACCCCTATGTTTATTGCAGCACTATTTACAATAGCCAGGAAATGGAAGCAACCTAAGCGTCCATCAGTAGACAAATGGATAAAGAAGAAGTGGTACATATATACAGTGGAATATTATTCAGCCATAAGAAGGAAAAAAATCCTACCATTTGCAAAAACATGGATGGAGCTAGAGGGTATTATGCTCAGTGAAATAAGCCAGGCAGAGAAAGACAAGTACCAAATAATTTCTCTCATCTATGGAGCATAAGAACAAAGCAAAAACTGAAGGAACAAAACAGCAGCAGACTCACAGAACCCAAGAACGGACTAACAGTTACCAAGGGGAAAGGGACTGGGGAGGGTGAATGAGAAGAGAGGGATAAAAGGATTAAGGCCATTACGATTAGCACACATAATGTAGGGGTGGGGGATACGGGGAAGCAGTATAACACAGAGGAGACAAAGAATGACTCTATAGCATCTCACTATGCTGATGGACAGTGAGTAATGGGGTACGTGGGGGGACCTGATAAGGTGGGGAATCTAGTGACCACAGTGTTGCTCAATGATACCATAATTTTAAAAAAGGAAAAAAAGGGTTAATGGTGAGGAAATATGCTGAACTGTGGATATTTAATCATCTAAAATCTGGAGCTGTCAAACCATAAAATTTATAGCCTCATCAGGTAATGATGTCCCAATCACTGAGGTTAAGTAGCAGCCAAATTGCCAACCGCCAATGAATTTTTGCATTGGTAGAAAATTGAGCCATACATTATCAGTTATCATTTCTATGAGCCAACCATGTATGAAAATATTATATTTGTCAAAACCATCAGAGAAGGATTGCTTTGCAATTCTACTAGTTCAACTAATTGCTAATTAAGCAGCTTGTATTGACCTGAAATCATATATATAATGAACCTGATGCTAGAAGGAAACAAAGTCTAACAGAGAACATATCTGTAGTTAATACCATGTAAACAGACTTTCTAAACAACTATAATATCTCATTCCAAATAATTCTGCACATGAAGTTATAACACTCCTGCTACCTGAAATACAGCAGTACAGAGGTTGTTAATGTTAAGTTATATGCTAAGTTTTATATATATATTTATATATACACACAAACACACTAAAAAATATGAACAAATGTGGGGCTAACAAAGATATATGCTATACATACAACAGTAAAGCCTTTACTTCCTGCTACTGGTGTTTTTGTCTATTATTCTTTGGGTTCTAATAATACAAATTTTGACTTCTAACTTTTTCCTCAAGTTCCCTAAGAAAAAAAGGATTTAATATTATAGGATTGTTGTTAGTGAATAGATCCCATTTACCCTAGACTTTATGGGATAGGCTTCAATTCAAATATCCTATTTTATTATTCTGTTAAAAATTGGAATATCACTAAAACTCCAACATGTTGATGTAGTCACTCCCTTTTTTAGACTATCTATATTCCACCTTAAATGGAATAAATACTGTTATCAGGTCATGTGTTTTAACACAGGATTTAGAGTTTAAATCATAACTGAATGTTGCAAGATTTTTTTCCTAAATACTGTGATAAAACACATGACCTGAGAACAGTTTGCGACTACATCAAACAAACAAGCTTCTGCCATAGCAAGAGAAACTGTCAACAAAATGTAAAGGCATTAATATCCAAAATACATAAAGAACTCATACAACTCAAGAGTAGAAAAACAAACATTCCAATTAAAAAAATTGGCAGAGGATCTGAACAGACATTTTTCCAAAGAAGACATACAAATGGCAAACAGGTACATGAAAAGATATTAAACATCATTAATCATCTGGGAAATGCAAATCAAGACCATAATGACATATCATCTTACATCTGTTATTATAGCTATTATCAAAAAGACAATAGAAGTGTTGGTGAGGATGTAGAGAAAGGCATCCTTTATGTACTCTTGGTGGGAATAAAATCTGGTGAAGCCACTGTGGAATATAGATTGAATATTCCTCAAAAATTGTAAATAGAAGTACTATATGATCCAACAATTCCATTTCTGGGTATTTATCCAATGGAAATGAAAACACTAACTCCTAAAGATATTTGCACCCACATGTTCACTGTAGCATTATTTACAATAGCCAAGACATGGAAGCAATGTAACTATCCACTGTTAGATGAATGGATAAAGAAAATGTGGAATATTTAGAATGGAATATGATTCAGCCATAAGAAAAAGTAAATCCCAACATTTGCAACAACTTGCATAGACCTTGCAAGCATTATGCTAAGTGAAGTAAATGAGACAAAGAAATTCAAATGCCATATGACCTCACTTATATGTGAGTTCTAAAAAAAATGAACTCAGGTATGGAGAAAAGATTTGTGGTTACCATAGCTGGGAAACAGGGGGAGCAAAATGGTTGAAGGTGGTCAAAAGCTCCTAATGTCCAAATTATAAGATAAGTAAGTCCTGGGGCTATAAAGTACAGCATGGTGACTATAGTCAATAATTCTGTATTGTAGTTTTCAGATGACATGATACTGTACATAAAAACCCCTAAAGAATCCACCCAAAACTACTAGATTTAATATCTGAATTCAGCAAAGTTGCAGGATGCAAAATTAATAAACATAAATCTGTTGCATTCTTATATACTAATGATGAACTAGCAGAAAGAGAAAGCAGTAAAACAATTCCATTTACAATTGCATCAAAAAGATAAAATACTTAAGAATAAGCCTAAGCAAAGAGGTGAAAGAGCTGTACCCTGAAAACTACAAGAAATCATGAGAGAAATTAACAAAGACACGAATAAATGGAAATACATCCTGTGCTCATGGATAGGAAGAATTGATATTGTCAAAATGGCCATCCTGCCTAAAGCAATCTACAGATTCAAGGCAATCCCTATCAAAATACCAACAGCATTCTTCAATGAACTGGAACAAATAGTTCTAAAATTCATATGGAACCATAAAAGACCCCGAATAGCTAAAGCAATCCTAAGAAGGAAGAATAAAACAGGGGGAATTATGCTCCCTGACTTCAAGCTATACTACAAAGCCAAAGTAATCAAGACAATTTGGTACTGGGACAAGAACAGACCCATAGATCAACAAAATAGAATAGAGAGCCAGGATATAAACCCACATATATATGGTCAATTAATATATGATAAAGGAGCCATGGATATACAATGGGGAAATGACAGCTGCTTCAACAGCTGGTGTTGGCAAAACTGGACAGCTACATGTAAGAGAATGAAACTGGATTACTGTCTAACCCCATACACAAAAGTAAACTCAAAATGGGTCAAAGACCTGAATGTAAGTCATGAAACCATAAAACTCTTAGAAGACAACTTAGGCAAAAATCTCCTGAATATAAACATGAGCAACTTTTTCCTGAATGCATCTCCTCGGGCAAGGGAAAATGAAAAAATGGGACTACATCAAGCTGAAAGCTTCTGTACAGCAAAGGACACCATCATCAGAACAAAAAGTCATCCTACAGTATGGGAGAATATATTCACAAATGACATATCCAATAAGGGGTTAACATCTAAAATATATAAAGAGCTAACACTCCTCAACAGCCAAAAAGCAAATAATCCATTAAAAAATGGGTAGAGGATCTGAACAGACACTTCTCCAAAGAAGAAATTCAGATGGCCAACAGGCACATGAAAAGATGCTCAACATGGCTAATTATCAGGGAAATGCAAATTAAAACCACAATGAGATATCACCTCACACCAGTGAGGATGGCCAACATCCAAAACACAAACAACAACAAATGTTGGCAAGGATGTGGAGAAAGGGGAACCCTCCTACACTGCTGGTGGGAATGCAAATTAGTTCAACCATTGTGGAAAGCAGTATGGAGGTTCCTCAAAAAACTCAAAATAGAAATACCATTTGACCCAGGAATCCCACTCCTAGGAATTTACCCTAAGAATGCAGCAGCCCAGTTTGAAAAAGATATATGCACCCTATGTTTATCACAGCACTATTTACAATAGCCAAGAAATGGAAGCAACCTACGTGTCCATCAGTAGATGAATGGATAAAGAAGAAGTGGTACATATACACAATGGAATATTATTCAGCCATAAGAAGAAAACAAATCCTACCATTTGCAACAACATGGATGGAGCTGGAGGGTATTATGCTCAGTGAAACAAGCCAAGTGGAGAAAGACAAGTACCAAATGATTTCATTCATTTGTGGAGAAAAACAACAAAGCAAAACCAAAGGAACAAACAGCAGCAGACTCACAGACTCCAAGAGGGGACTCGCAGTTACCAAAGGGAAAGGGTTGGTGAGGGTGGCTGGGGAGGGAGGTAGAGGGGGATTAAGGGGCAGTATAATTAGCACTCACAATATAGGGAGGTCATGGGGAAGGCAGTACAGCATGGAGAAGCCAAGTAATGAGTCTATACCATCTTACTATGCTGATAGATAGTGACTGCAATCGGGGTGGGAGGACTTGATAATATGGTTGAACGTTGAAACCACAATGTTGCTCATGTGAAACCTTCATAAGATTGTACATCAATGATACCTTAATTTAAAAAATTTGTCAAATCTAAAATTAAATAAATAATTCCATATGTATATTTGAAAGTTAAATTCTATGAATTCTAGAAAACCAGAAGAAGATATGGCAGAGAGCGGCTTGGAATTAAACCAGGTAAGAGTTTGACCTTTATAAGTAGATTCTTGTTGTTTAGGGTATCATGTCCATGGAACTCAGAAATACTTATTTTTCTTTTCATTTGTATCCCATTAATTGTCTTGACAAGTATATTGTACATGTGGACTATGTAAAAATTGCCCTGCTGAGCTCTGTGGGAGACACAAGGCATGCAGTGGTTTGTAGAAAAATATCTTCATGCCAGACACTATTCTAAATGCTTCTCATCTGTTTTCTCATTCAGTCCTTATAGGAACCCTATGAGCTTAGCACTATTTTGATCCCATCTTACAAATGAAAAAAAAATCTGAGGCACAGAAATCTTTATCCTATTTTGTATAATCAATGAGTGGAAAAACCTGAGGGCTAGTTAGTACATGATTCTATTATAGAAGACATATGTGTGTGTGTGACATGATATAATCACAAATATTCACCACAACCATTGAAATTAATGGTTGAATTGCACAAGTATTGCATTCCAGAGTTGTAAATTTATTAATCAATCAGAGTTGGTGAGCAAAATGCTTATTACCACAAGACATTCATCCAATGCATTCACATAGAACTGGGGGTTTGCCTCTGAGGTCTACACATGTGTATACAGTTTCTTATGGGGTCAAATTATTGCATGTCCCACAAGAATCTCAATTTCACCATTTCAAAGCCCACCATGTCTAGACCTGTGCTTCCTTCTGTAACCATATTTCAGTGAACATGTCATCCAAGCAAAATCCTGAATTGTCTTTGAATCATCCTTCTGACTTATTTTATGTCCTGCTATTAAAATTCCCTGTCAGTTCTATCTTCCAATTATTTCTCAAATACCTGTGGCCATTGCATTTCTCTTAGAAGTAGATGCTGAGCTGGAGACACAAGTGCAAGAAGTCTGTTTGGTGATTTCACCTGTGAGAGATAAGGATGAAAAGAAACAGAATTGGACAGGAAGAGCCACTGGGTTGTATTCCAGATCTGACACCTGCGAAAAATAAAAGGCAGAAGAAACAGGATTGTGCAGGAGTTCCAGACCACAAGGCAGATCTTGCAAAATCTAAGTCAACCCAGGAGGGAACCAAGCACTAGGGACTGGCCAGTAGAAGTCACATGCTGGGCAGAAAGGGCCAAATCCTAAGGCTGTAGCCACATGGGTCACTCTCTGGTGCTCTGCAGGGTGAGTGTGATCTCAGTGCAAATGCCGCAGCATCTCTCAGAGACCTTATAAATACGGGAGGTTGGCTAACTGCACTGCTTGCAGTTCAACACCAAGCTCTTTCCTGAGGACATACCCAGGTGGTACCTCTAAGCTGCCACACACTCCCTTCTTTCTGTTCCTACTATTCCTGATTTGATTCAGATCCTCATGATTTTCACTCAGATGACTGCAATGGTTTCTAACTTGTCCCCTTGATTCTATTCTTCCTCATCCCCAATCCATAGTCCATAATGCCACTGAAGTCATTTTTCCAAAGAGCAAATGTGAAAACATGTCACATGATTATAGCTTCACAACATAGAATGCAAGGTCCTTCATCATAGCTTACCCTCTTGGCTTTACTCACTCCGGCTTCCCCCCAGGCCCCATCCTCCCCCTCAAGAGGTCATTCCAACATCATCTGTTTCCACGAGATGTTCCCTGACTTCTTCAGGTGTGATCTTTGTCTACGCTTCTCTGTTTTCCTCTTAGACTGTAGATTCATCATAGTCAGGAACCACATCTTTCATCTCTGTAGCTCATGCTGAGTTCACTGCCTGCAACTTATATTTTAATACATGTTTATTGAATGAATTAAATAATATGGTTGAAAGTGATATTTAATTGCAAATGAATTCTTGACAGAATTGACATATTCTATAATTTTAGATTCATAATTAAAAATAAAAATTACTGAATCTACCCCATAATTAATAATAATTGCAATTTAAAAAAATCAGTGCTATATAATTAAAGACATGAAAAATGTTTACTTACATTTAAGGTGGGAAATACATTTGGGAATTTAAAAATCCTATGCTTAATTATCCATGTTTTTGAGAATGCGTGATAACTCACTTAGACTTTATTCTGTAAGTGCCTTTCAGTTTTGTTTTAGTGACCTAAACTATGGGCATCATGTTTGAGGAAAATCAACAACATCAGACTTCTAAAGAGATGGCATATGTCACAGATGCAATAAAAAGTTTTTTTTAACTAGTATGTTTACAAATCTCTGGTCAATAATTTTAGATTCTCCCTTCTTACATTATTTCTGTGTATAAACTTATATTCATATGTGTTCTCACTATAAGATAG
This sequence comes from Phataginus tricuspis, assembly GCA_029783875.1. Taxonomy (NCBI): domain Eukaryota; kingdom Metazoa; phylum Chordata; class Mammalia; order Pholidota; family Manidae; genus Phataginus; species Phataginus tricuspis. Next base: position 3,844,405 of record JAQQAC010009376.1, on the reverse strand, counting down.
AAAAAAAATTCTTTACATTTAAATTTTTCCCCCAAACTTTGTCTTTTAGAAGGATGAAAACAAACATATTTATTTTCTTTCCATCCATTCTTCCCTGTCCCTTTTTCCCTCCCTCCCTTCTTTATTTTTCTTCTGCATAAGAGTTCTACCTGTGGAAAGAGCACCTGTTGTTGCACAGGTTGGTGACTGCGCTGCTGTTTCCATTTTCACTTGACAAATGATTAGTGTGTGTGGAGAAAATGATGGTTTCTATGGCCAGGATTCTCACATGGTCCTGGTAGGCTTGCTCACTGCACACATGTGGGTAATAATACATTGTTATTGACTCTATATAAAGAGCTCCGCCCAGTGCCCTGGGCTGCTGCATGGCTACAGGGCTGCAAGGCTGAAGGAGAGCAGAGCCTGGAGCGGTGGCAGCACTGAGGACAGACTGAGACGGCTGCGGGGGCAGAGAGGCCCAGAGGCAGAGACCGCTTGCTGCCTGCAGACTTGCTCTGAGTGGACGGGATTCTAGTGACTGACCTGCCACCGTGGGAATAAAGTTGGATATAAACCCTTTTACCCCAAGAACTTTCCACTGTCATTTTTTCAGTCTCACTGAATCCACAGTGAACTTTTCCAGGACTGAAACCCATTGTCAAGACAGTGTGTTAGTCTGGATCTTAGGGTAATACAGAACAGGAAAATGTAAGCAGAACTAGGAGACTGAGACATGGGGTGTCCACAAGATTCAGGGTAAAATTATCCCAGCTCATCAGAATGGTGCTGGCAGTTCTGAGAAGAAATGGCATTCTGGACAGGCTATCCCTGGAGTCAGAGAAAGCATGGGTCGGAGCCACCACACCTCCTATGGCCACCACAGGTCCACCTAGTACTTTGTCTTTTTTTTTGTAATGCAAGTGCCTGACTTGAGCTTTGATTGCCCAGGCATCCATTTCAAAGAGGTGTCCCCTTAACAAAGGCAGTTTCTAATAAACAACTTACTAGCTACTAGATTAAGACCAGGGCTGCCTCCGGCCCTGAGGCTCCTTTATTTTGGAAATCTTGGTTGAATTCCATAACTGTCCACTTGGGCCATTTGGTTTTATTCCTTTCTTCCCTTTAAATACCTGCTCTTATGTTTTAAATTCTGCAATAAGGAGGGAGGCCTGAAACCCTAGGTCTCACCCTCTACCCCAGTGAAAGCAGAACCCCAGGACAGTGTGCAAACTCACTCTACCTGTCCCTCCTCATCCTGTGTGGCCCCAGATGTGCTGTGTAATGTCCAGGTCTTGCAAGTAATAGCCTTTATTATTTTCTGCTGTTGTTTCTTGATGGTTGATGCCGAAGGCTGTCATGCATAGTGAGAACCACAGTGGTAGGTCCAGCCATAACTTTGGTGTGGAGAGGGGAGCTGTCCACAGGAAGCTCACAGGAAGCCAGGTGAGCGCCTCCACACATCTCTAGCCATAGCAGTGCTCTCCCCAGGCTGAGACCGGCCCAGATGTGACAGCTCTCTATCACTGACGGCTGCATCTCCTGATATTGCTCCTCTTGGCAATTCTTCTGACTCAAGATTTTCTGTCGAAAGCCCACTGCCACATTCTCTTATTCTCTCCCCCTCTACCCTGTTCTCACCTCCAGCTGTTGACCTTGTAGCCCTATCAGTTTTTTTCAGTTTTCTACTAAATAGTTCTAGCATTTGGGCTTCTGTTCAGACTTATGCAATCCTGCTCATTCACCCAATATTTATGACAATCTATGATCTGTGCAACTCTGGGGAGAGGAAATCCTGGGGCAAAATACCTCTAAAACTGAAATCAGTCAAAGGGAGAAATAAAGTTTAAAACCCATTTATTGCTCACAAACTGCAGTCCAGGGCCATCTCTTTCCTGCTTGGGCAGAAGCAAGCAAGACCTCTCCCTAACCTCTCAGGTTTAGGTAAGCCCTCGGTTGCCCAGGTAATTCCCTACAGATATGGAGATGAATTACTGCTTTCCATCCCTGAGGAATGCCAGTTGATACGCAGATGCACTAAAGCCAGGCAAGATATTCTGGAAATATTACAATTTTACCCACAATCTGCTTGGATACAAAGATAAATAGGATGTATCCCTGCCCTCGAGAAGCTTAAAACCTCAAGCCATTTGTCAGAACAAATTCAAATAATGGGCACATTTTAAAAGAATACTTGTCACCAAGAGTGCATTTTAGACCAAGTTAAATTTCACTGAGAATCTCATACTGCATTTAAATACAAGTAGAGAAAATTAGATCCAAATATATTTTTACTTCTATGCAACATAGTTTATAAGTCCACAATATGCCCCTTGGCATTAAAAAGCCAAAATGAGATGGAGAGGTGTTATTATTTGTATAAGGAATGTGCGTTAACCATCTGATTTATGTAAATAAATAAGCAAAGACCCAATAAACAATAGTCTCCCTTGTGTATGCCGTAGAAGTAAACTTTTACTTTGATGATGTTTGACTATGTCAATTTTGATATCTGACCAACCTTAGTAAAATGGTGATTTTTACCTGAAATGGATTTCAAACTAATACACCTATTATGCCATGTCTAATATAGCATGTTCTTCTCTTATATGAAATACAGTAAGACAGGATTATATTCACAGAAGTCAGGTAATTTGCTTATGTTCTGTAATGTTCTTTGTGATTACAGAACCATACCTGTCATGTCTTAAGGACTATTATTTTTATATAAAATTGGTGCTATTTCAATGACAGAAGATAAGCAGAGTGGATATAGTATGGCAAGTAAGAATTTGGTTAAAATATAAGTGATTGGGTACTTTAATATAGGATTGTTCTAGGTTTCTTATACTGTCTGACAAAAATATTATCACTTATGTCACAAAGATGTAATTATACATTACAGTAAAAGCAATAGATATTATATATATCGCTAACTTTTGGTTTTACGACTTTTCAATATGATAAATGGCAGTGTGCCCAGAATTGTCATTTATGTCACTGAGTCTCTGAATGCCTCTCCCAGCGCTGGGAGACACAACACCTTTGTGGTGTCCACAGTTGTTCTGAGCATGATTTAACTACACTATCTACAAATTAAAGCCAGAGTTATGAATAACAATCTGTGCGGAGCAGTACAGGTGACACGAAGAAAACAACATAGCATTGCCTTCACTTCTAGAATTGTGTGACGAACACATAGAGATGATAGTTTGTTTTCAAAGACTGCTCATATCTCTTTTTATAGTCTCTCATCTTTGTTTATCTGTATGCTTGGGTTTCCCTAGTATGGGACGGTTTTTGTCCTAATAGAAGCATATTAGAAGTGCTTTCCAGAGTGAGAATCTTGTCTCTATTTTGAGGCCACCCTGTGGACTCTGGGGTGCCGATGCTCACGTGAACTGAGCCATCCTTTGCTATGCCTTCCTTCAGATAGGCCCTGGGATCTGATGATTCTAAATATATTAAGTGCTGTTGTGTCCACCAGGGTCTCTAATGCATCACCTTGTCATGGTTTCTGATAAAGAAGTGATCTTTACCCCTGCTTGTTGATGTGGCATCAGCGATATTAATTTACCAAATAGGTCCAGGATTCCTCTTCTACTGAGAACCATTTATGTTAAAAAAAAAAAGCCTTGATACACTTACTTAGATGGGAAAGTGGGAGGCTGTGGGGAGCTATTTGACAGGTGACTGGGACACAGTGCTAGTAAATATACCTTCCACAATAAATGAACAGGATTTTAAAATCAAGAATAAACAGGAGAAAAAGGAGGGAACTGGGCCATGAATTAAAGGGGAGCAAGCAGGAGTCTGTGGGGACAGGTGGTCAGAGAACTGATTTGGAGCGTCAAGGTGGCCACATGACTTTTAAGAATAAAGATAGTCTGACGTCAATTTTCAGTTATGTAGAATATTCTAATATAAAAAGCCCCGTTATCCAAAAATACCCACAAACACTTATTCCTTATATAGCATCGTATTAGTCACATGTTAGAGAATAAATCATTGAAGTAGGGTTCAGAAGGGACACTGAGCAGGACTCCAAGGAGACGGCTGATCTAAAGGCTTAACTGGGCATAAACAGGAATTCAAAGACATCAGGAGCCCATATCCTACTCCCGGCTTGCTCCGGAGAGAGTCAACTGTTAAATTTTCAGGAATTTTATAAGTTTCTTATTAAGAACAGTAGCGATTATAAGTTAAATTATATAAACATATTAAAGCAATTATATTTAAAATAGAAATAATACCCAAAATATAACTTCCTAATGATTTTACTAATTTTCAATATTATCTAAGCACTTCAGGCTATGATGTCTATTGGATCCGTGTGATGGAAACACAACACAACGGTGTGCACCTCCCATCTCTTCCCTGCTCTAGATTCCGTAATGGGATTCTGGCAGCTTAAGACCGGCCGTGGTGGGACACTGGCAAACGCTGTGAATCGGCCAGGCTGTTCAATACTTACCAGTAACCGCTGCCCACCTCCCAGTTCATGTGTAAGAATTTCAAGTCTAAGAGGTGAATTAGGTGACCCAGGCATGTTGGTGAAGAAATTAGAGGGAAAAAAAAAAAATCTCCAGGGACCGGGTAACACCTGTAAGAGCCGAGCTGCTCTAGAGTTCCACGGCCCGGCTCTGCACTCGAGTCCACGGCTCCCGAATAGCGGGCGCAGGGCTCAAAAGGGTGCTCTTGGCGCCCCACAAATCCAGGCCCAAAGGCTTCCATTCTAGAAACACCTTATTTCTAATCTTTACTGCTACCGTGGAACTGAAATGACATAGATACGCTTTATCCCTTCCTGAGTCACTTCAGTAATGTTAAGATAAACTATTTCTGACAAAGGAGGTGATAACTCTCCACAATGACGTTATTTTTAAGGTATTTAAAAACTTTGTACTAGGGGGCGGTGGGGGTGGCACGAGGCAGGGGCTCTCGAGCCCCGGGGGCGGGCAAGTCTCATTCCCCAGCGGCAGGGAGAGGACCCCGGGCGCCCCCGGGGCGGGGCAGGCGGACAGCTCCCTCCGCGCGCCCCTCCCCGCGCCCTGCGCCCGGGCTGCGCTGCAGTGGGCGGGGAGCCGGCTCCCGTGCGGAGGGCGCGGGGAGGGCCCGTGCGGGGGCTCCTGGGGGCGGCCTCCGCAGCGCCCTGTCTGTCTTCTGGGTGCGGAGCTCCGCCAAGGTCGGGGCGCGGGTGCGGCGCGGCGCCCGTCGACGCCGAGCTCGGCCCTGGCTGCGGCCCCCTGCCGGGGAGGCCCTGCGTCCCGCCCAAAAGTCAGGGCTTTTCACCGTGAAGCCCAAGGTTGTGATGGTACTGATCGTCTTCATTCATTCATTCAATGCTTTCTGTTTGGAGTCTCTTTGTTTTTCTCTTCGCCTAAAGGCATGATTTTTACGACCTTGTGCAAATATAATATTGACAGCCATCATTGCGTATTGCTGAACGGGGAATCAAAAGACCTGGTTTCTAATCCCTGCTCTGTCACTAACAAGCTGTGCGATCTTCGAAGCTTAAGGGGAAATGGAACATGTAACAAGGAAAAAATTCTAAATCTCATGAGCTTGGGCAGAAATCTCGAGTTGATTGGACGCAGACTAAAAGAAGTAGCATCTCACGATTATCTGATAGTGATGAGGGGCTGGAGAGCGATGGAAGTGTTGACAATGATGAAAAGCTTGAGAGTAACAAGGGGCTTGGTAGTAATAAAAAGCCAGAAAATGAAAGTGAGCTTAAATTAAACCGAAAGTGAAGGAAACAACTGTGAGCATCTCATTAACACTGGAAAAAGGTCAGCATATGAAGAAAAAAAGAACAAAACCAAACACAGAAGTATTGACTTACCAGATCATGAAAAGCATTCAAGTCAAGAGGGGGAGGATCCCGACCAACACACTGGACAAATAATAGAGGAGGATTTAGAAGAAGAACCCAGCAAGCAGGGAAGAGAAAAAGGATCTTCTCTGTGATGTACGACAGTGATGAGAGGGATTCCTAGTTAAGAGAGTGGGTCTCAAACGTCCACGTAGGGTGGTTGAAGATGAATCTTCTTCAGTGGAGATGGAGCAAAAAAAAAAAAAAAAAAAAAAAAAAC
>JAQQAC010009376.1:3821012-3838234 GCA_029783875.1 Phataginus tricuspis | reverse complement strand
GTTTGGGTTTTTTATTTTATCTTTTTCTGTGGAGATGGAGCAAAAAAAAAAAAAAAAAAAAAAAAAAACCTGGAAAAGCTTTAGCTGCAAAAAAGTGAGAACAATTCCAGAAACGGAAAGAACTTTCAAAACAAAGATCTCGCCAGAGACACAATAGCAGTAGAGACTTTGAGGACCCTGGAAAGGAATGCTGCCCAAGCAGTGATGAAAGTGATGAAGATGAGGAGGAGGAGGATGAAGACGATGAAGATGGACAGGATTGATGACTTTGTAGTACAAGATGAGGACGGTGATGAAGAGAATAAAAGCCAGCAAGGAGAAAAATTGACGACATCACAACTGACATTAGTAAAACAGGATTCTCTTTATTCCTTTAGTGACCACTATCCTCACTTTGAAAGAGTTGCGAAGGCTCTTCTCATCAATGCTTTAGATGATTCTTTTCTGGGAACACTGTATGATGGCACCAGGCAGAAATCTTATGCACAAGATATGTTGACAATAACGTCATTATTTAGATCTTCATTATTTAGATGACCGCTTTGTTCAGCCTCATCTAGAGAGTTTAGCCTCTAGAAGTTGTTGGAAAGAGCAGTATAAGGAGCAGGTAGAAAATTATTCCAATGTAAGTATCCATTTGAAGAATCCTGAAAACTGTTCTTGTTAGGCTTGTGAACTGTACCACAACTGTAGATATTCAGGACCAAGGACACAGATGATTTCATGTCACAGGATAAACAGGTGTTTACTGTTGGCAGAATTTGCGCTAATCGTACCAGAATTCATCATAAACTGAAACATTTTAAATTCAAGCTATACCAAGAATGTTGTTCCATTGCAAAGACAGAAGAAGTTGAGGATGAACAGGTTAAAGAAACAGTGGAAATAATTTTCAATCAGTCAAAAGAAGGTGGTTGGATTAAGGAGAAAAAGAGAAATATGGTCAACTTCAAGAATATCTCCATTTTGCAGATTACTTTGAAAATGAGAAGTTTGAATACTAACACATTTCCTTCAGAAAGATTTTATAAATTCCCGTAAATGTGAAGATCATGAGTCTTGTTTCTCTGTACCAGGTGACATGTATGTATTTTATGGATATCTTCATGGCCAAATATCTTGCTTAAAACCTGTGTTCATCTTCATGTCCATGAAATGCACTCTCCAGTCTAATAAAGCATTTATCTACTCTGCATAGGAAAAAAAAAACAACTTTCTACAAGATACATAATTTTTTTTTTTACTTTTCTAATGCTTTTATTGTTTTGTTAAGTTTTTTGTTGTTAGCCATTTGGAGTTTTTTATTTTTTTATTATCATTGATATACATACACTCTTATGAAAGTTTCACAAGGAAAACAATGTGATAATTACATTTACCCTTATTATCAAGTCGCACCCATACACCACTGCAGTCACTGCCCATCAGTGTAGTAAGATGCCACAGTCCCTATTTGCCTTCTCTGTGCTACACTATCTTCCCCGTGACACCTCACACCATGCGCACTAAACATAATACCCCTCAATCCCCTTCTCCCTCCCTCCCCACCCATCCTTCTCCACCCCTCCCCTTTGGTAACCACTAGTCCCTTCTTGAAGTCTGTGAGTGTGCTGCTATTTTGTTCCTTCAGTTTTGCTTCATTGTTACACGCCACAAATGAGAGAAATCATCTGGTATTTGTCTTTCTCTGTCTGACTTATTTCACTGACCATAATACCCCCTGGATCCATCCATGTTGTTGCAAATGGTAGGATTTGTTCTTTCTTATGGCTGAATAGTATTCCATTGTGTATATGTACCACCTCTTCTTTATCCATTCATCTACTGATGGACACTTAGGTTGCTTTCATATCTTTGCTATTGTAAATAGTGCTCTGATAAACATAGGGGTGCATATGTCTTTTTGAATCCGAGAAGTTGTTTTCTTTGGGTAAATTCCTAGGAGTGGATTTCCCAGGTCAAATGGTATTTCTCTTTTGAGTTTTTTGAGGAACCTCCATATTGCTTTCCACAATGGTTGAACTAATTTACATTCCCACCAGCAGGGTAGGAGGGTTCCCCTTTCTCCACATCCTCACCAGCATTTGTTGTTTCTTGTCCTTTGGATTTTGGCCATCCTAACTGGTGTGAGGTGATATCTCATTGTGGTTTTAATTTGCATTTCCCTGATAATTAGCAATGTGGAGCATCTCTTCATGTGCCTGTTGGCCATCTGGATTTTTTCTTAGGAGAAGTGTCTGTTCATGTCCTTTGCCCATTTTTTCATAGGGTTAGTTGCTTTTTGGGTGTTGAGGCATGTGAGTTCTTTATATATTTTGGATTTTAACCCCTTGTCGGACATGTCATTTACAAATATATTCTCCCATACTGTAAGATGCCTTTTTATTCTACTGATGGTGTCCTTTACTGTACAGAAGCTTTTTAGGTTGATGTAGTCCCATTTGTTCATTTTTTGTTTCCCTTGCCCGAAGAGATGCGTTCAGAAAAAATTGCTCGTGTTTATATTCAAGAGATTTTTGCCTATGTTGTCTTCTAAGAATTTATGGTTTCATGACTTACATTCAGGTCTTTGATCCACTTTGAGTTTACTTTGTGTATGGGGTTAGACAATAATCCAGTTTCATTGTCTTGCATGTAGCTTTTCAGTTTTGTCAACACCAGCTGTTGAAGAGGCTGTCATTTCGCCATTGTATATCCAAGGCTCCTTTATCCTATATTAATTGACCATATATGCTTGGATTTATATCAGGGCTCTCTAGTCTGTTCCATTGGTCTATGGGTCTGTTCCTGTGTCTGTACCAAATTGTCTTGATTATCGTGGCTTTGTAGTAGAGCTTGAAGTCAGGGAGCATAATTACCCCTGCTTTATTCTTCCTTCTCAGGATTGCTTTGGCTAGTCAGAGTTTTTTGTAGTTCCATATGAATTTTTTTTATTTTAATTTTTAATTTTAATTTTGAAATCATTAATGTACAATTACATGAGCAAAATTGTGGTTACTAGACTCCTCCAATTATCAAGTCCCCAGAACATACCCCATTACAGTCACTGTCCATCAGCGTAGTGAGATGCTACAGAATCACTGCTTGTCTTCTCTGTGTTGTAGTGCTTTCCCTTGCCCCCCCTACATTATGTGTGCTAATCATATTGCCCCTTTTCCCTCTTATTCCTCCCTTCCCACCCATCCTCCCCAGTCCCTTTCCCTTTGGTAACTGTTTGTCCATTCTTGGGTTTTGTTTGTCTGCTGCTGTTTTGTTCCTTCAGTTTTTGCTTTGTTCTTGTACTCCACAGATGAGTGAAATCATCTGATACTTGTCTTTCTCTGCCTGGCTTATTTCACTGAGCATAATACCCTCCAGCTCCATCCATGTTGTTGCAAATGGTAGGATTTGTTTTCTTCTTATGGCTGAATAATATTCCATTGTGTATATGTACCACATCTTCTTTATCCATTCATCTAATGATAGACACTTGGGTTGCTTCCATTTCTTGGCTATTGTAAATAGTGCTGCAATAAACATAGGGGTGCACATGCCTTTTTCAAACTGGGCTGCTGCATTCTTAGGGTAAATTCCTAGGAGTGGAATTCCTGGATCAAATGGTATTTCTATTTTGAGTTTTCTGAGGAACCTCCATACTGCTTTCCACAATGTTTGAACTAATCTACATTCCCCCAGCAGTGTAGGAGGGTTCCCCTTTCTCCACATCCTTGCCAACATTTGTTGTTGTTTGTGTTTTGGATGTTGGCCACCCTAACTGGTGTGAGGTGATATCTCATTGTGGTTTTAATTTGCATTTCTATGATGATTAGCGATGTGGAGCATCTTTTCATGTGCCTGTTGGCCATCTGAATTTCTTCTTTGGAGAAGTGTCCGTTCAGATCCTCTGCCCATTTTTTAATTGGATTATTTGCTTTTTATTTGTTGAGGCACATGAGCTCTTTATATATTTTGGATGTCACCCCTTTATCGGATATGTCATTTACAAATATATTCTCCCATACTGTTGGATGTCTTTTTATTCTATTGATGGTGTCCTTGTTGAAGGTTTTTAGATTGATATAGTCCCACTGGTTCATTTTTGCTTTTGTTTCCCTTAACCAGGGAGATATGTTCATAAAGAAGTTGCTCATGTTTATGTCTAATTGATTTTTGCCTACGTTTTTTTCTAAGAGTTTTATGGTTTCATGACTTACATTCAGGTCTTTGATCTATTTCGAGTTTACTTTTGTGTATGAGGTTAGACAATGATCCAGTTTCATTCTCTTACGTGTAGGTGTCCTGTTTTGCCAACATCAGCTGTTGAAGAGGCTGTCATTTCCCCATTGTATATCCATGGCTCCTTTATCGTATATTAATTGACCATATATGCTTGGGTTTATATCAGTGCTCTCAAGTCTGTTCCATTGGTGTATGGGTCTGTTCTTATGCCAGTACCAAATTATCTTGATTACTGTGGCTTTGTAGTACAGCTTGAAGTTGGGTAGCATAATCCCCCCTGCTTTATTCTTCCTTCTCAGGATTGCTTTGGCTATTCAGTCTTTTGTGAATCCATATGAATTTTAGAACTATTTGTTCCAGTTCCTTGAAGAGTGCTGTCGGTATTTTGATAGGGATTTCAATGAATCTGCAGATTGCTTTAGGTGGGATGGCCATTTTGACAATATTAATTCTTCCTACCCAAGAGCATGGGATGAATTTCCATTTGTTAGTGTCCTCTTTAATTTCTCTAGAGAGTGTCTTGTAGTTTTTAGGGTATAGGTCTTTCACTTCCTTGGTTAAGTTTATTCCTAGGTATTTTATTCTTTTTGATGCAGTTGTGAATGGAATTGTTTTCCTGATTTCTCTTTCTGATAGTTCATCATTACTGTATAGGAATTCAAGAGATTTCTGTGTATTAATTTTGTATCCTGCAAGTTTGCTGAATTCAGATATTCTAGTAGTTTTGGAGTGGATTCTTTAGGGTTTTTTATGTATAATATCATGTCATCTGCAAACAGTGATACTTTGACTTATTCTTTACCAATCTGGATGCCTTGTATGTCTTTGTTTTGTCTGATCGCCATAGCTAGGACCTCCATTACTATGTTGAATAATAGTGGGGAGAGTGGGCATCCCTGTTTTGTTCCCGATCTTAGATGAAAAGCTTTCAGCGTCTCACTGTTAAGTATGATGTTGGCTGTGGGTTTGTCATATATGGCCTTTATTATGTTGAGGTACTTGCCCTATATACCCATTTTGTTGAGAGTTTTTATCATGAAAGGATGTTGAATTTTGTCAAATGCTTTTTCAGCATCTATGGAGATGATCATGTGGTTTCTGTCCTTTTTTTTTTGATGTGGTGGATGATGTTGATGGATTTTTGAAAGTTTTACCATCTTTGCATCCCTGGAATAACAGATTCATAATTTTTATCATTTTCTGGTTTATATGACATAAAATCAAGTTTATTTGCTTTATCCTTGTTGACTGTGCTAGTTTAATTTGCTGGAGCAGTTGTGTACTCCCTGTATCACTTCCTCATCTCCAATTTCCCCAGTTAACTATGGATGACATCACTGATAAGTTGCAAGTTCCAGGTTGCACTGTTTTCTGACCTTTGGTGGAAGCATGAGAGCAGCTTCAGCCTCCTGATGTAATTACATGCTGAGTGAATCTCATGGTTTTGTGAGGTGATGGTAGTGCAGGGTATGGGAGAGGGCTTGGACACCAGACTGCCTGGATTCCAGTCCTTGTCCTGCCACTTGGCAGCAAGGTAATCTTGGGCATCTCTCTCTCAACCTTTTTGACACTTCATTTACTCCTCTGTAAAATTAGGACAGTGGTGGTATCCTCACACACCTCGTGCCTTAAAACAACAGAAATCTATTTCCTCAAAGTTCTGAAGGCCAGAAGTCCACAATCCAGGTTTCAGGAGAGACATGCTCCTTCTAGATAGTTCCATGGAAGATTCTGTTCCTTGATTCTTTTAGCTTCTGGTGGTTATTAGCATTTCTTGGTTTATGGCTGCATCACTCAATCTCAGCCTCCATTGTTGCATTGCCTCCTCCTCTCTGCCTCCTTTGTATATCCCTTAAAAGGTCACTTGTCATCGGATTCAGGGCCCATAGCATCATCTGAGACTTATCCCAAAATCCTTAGCTTAATTACATCTGCAAAGATATTTTTTCCAAATAAGGTAGTATTCACAGGTTCTGTGGATTAGACCATAATATATCTTGTGTGTGTGTGTTTGGGGGGAGCACCATTCAATCCTCTAGAATGGGGTTGTGAAGATTCAATGTGAATACAGCTCAAATGCTTAGAACAGTCCCATCCATTGAATAAAAGATCACTAAATATTTCTTCTCCTTCTCTTTCTCTTCTCCTCCTACTCTTTTTTTTCCTTTTTCTGCAACTTTTCTTCTTCTTTTTGAGGCCTTATAATCATTAAATTTCCATTCTCAGTTCTAAGTCTCAGGATTCAGTTTCCACTGAGGTCCATTTATTCCATCCTAGACAGAGCTAACCTCAGTTTCGGTGTTCAGGTTTCTGGAGCAGAATTCTTGAACTTGAACCACTTGTGTTCAAATGACGATCTGTCCTCGCTACAGAGTATTTGCCTGATCGCCTGCATAAGAACACCTGACTCCTACAGTTTGGTTGTCTTGCTCTTTCTAGTCTACTTTCCAGGTCCTGGAAAACTATCCCTCACCCTCAACCATATGAGCCATATTCTGAGTGCTTCCAGCAATGATCATGATTTGAAACAACTGCATACTTTGCATTATGCACACTTACTCTTCTGGTTCTGCTTGCCTTATTAGAGACACCAGTGATGATCATGTTCTGAGACAACTGTACACCATGCATTATGTATTTTGCCCTCCTGGCTTTTCTGCTGTCAGTTACAAAAGGACGAACGACTAGTTTAGTTCCTGACTCATGCTAGTAGGTGAGCCTGGGGAACCCTGGCTTCTCTGCCTCACTCCTACCTAGAGACGCAATTCACGTGGGCCTAGACAAACTTGAGATCACTGGCCTATTAGCAGGTAGGGCTTATTTTGCAAAAAGTTGAGCATTTTGAATAAAATAGTCCAATGATTTCTTAACATTTGTGCATATGTGTTGGGGGTTATATTGACATATGAGAAGCAGAATCGTTTGTAAATACCTGAATGTCTAGTTATTTATAGAGCCACCGTTGTGTTAAATTGGCAAGCATGCTGGTTTTAGAGGTAAGTTAAATGTGACAATTCCCAGACTCAAAGAATAAGAACTCCCCTCTCCCCACTCAATTTAAGAGCACACCATTCTTTTTCAAAGACACGGGAAATATACACATTGCTGACCTCAGAATGCTCCCAGCATTGTGTAACCTATTTATGAATCTGGAAAGAACCCTGGTGCCCTTATTGTTTTATGCTTTCAATAGTTGTTGATTTCATACACTGAGAATTTACCTTGGATGAGTTCTGACTTTTCAGGGATTATCTAGATAATTTGCCTGACATTCATCTTGCTTAACAACAACAACAAAAAAAGACTTGGAATAAAGTTTCCTCAAGGGATTACTCTCTGCAACACAGAAATGATTTTACTTTAAAAGAAAAGGTACACTATCTGAGAACTAAAATGCATTAAAAGGGATTGTAGTAACAAGAAAAAAATCAAGTAGGATTAGTTTACAATAATGCCGTATTGCCAGTATTTTCAAGTTCCGTCATATTATTCTATGTTGAATTTTTCAGTTTATTGATTTTCTGTACATTCTTGTTAAGGGTGTGATGGCTGTTTTGAGAAGGTCCAAATTGCAAAACTAAAGCTAGGAAAGTAACTTCTAAAGTTCTATTAATTAAATGTCTTTTCACTGGGAGGTAGTTTCCTCCATTCTGTATTAATTTTTTGGTCTTTTAGGAAAGTAATACAACTTGTTTAATGACCATAGAGGTGCAATTCACTTCTTGCATCTGGAAGACAGCTTCAAGGAATCTTTCCAACTTACACTGTCAGGGTATCAGCGGGAATGTTCTTTTTCCCTGTGACAGTAATAGAATCCTCAGAGTCCTGCCAGGATTTCAGAAATTACCACAGAATGTTTCTCCTCTCCTCCTGAAGCCATACCCTAGTTGTGATATCTTTATATATTATGTTCATACTATCAGCATTCTCCCAGAAACTCAGATTTGAAATACAGACTTTATCCTTCATTATTGTAACATTAAAGATATGGTCAGCTACAAATGGCCCAAACCTCAAAACACAGTAGCTAAAAGCAATTAAAGTTTATTTTTCTCTTATTTTCGAGAAATCTGTATTCAGGAAATGCAGGGCTAGAATGGCATTCCATGGTGTTAGGAACCAAGGATCCTTCCCTCTTTTGTATCTCCACTATCCTCAGCAGGTAGCTTTTGCTTCATAGTCTCCATTAGCTACTTATGCTCCAGCCCTCAAGTCTGCATTCCTAGAAGAAGGAAGATGCTAAGAAAGACACGCCCCAGTTTCCAGTTATGCAAATAAGGAGCTTAAAAGTTACCACCCTGTTCTGCCAACAACTAAAAAAGCTGAAATGACTGAAAAATCAACAGCTCTTCTTGAATTTGTAAGACAGGGCTGGACACAGGGAGAACCACTGGATCCAATCTCATACTGGAGAGACAGACTGGGAGCTGTGGCCTTACTCAGGCAGTGACTAGTGAGCAGAAACCACTGTGGGGACCTGTGACAGGAAAAAAAAAAACTGAACTATAATTGACAAGTTACTACATGTTCAGCCGGGACAAGTATGAGAGTTAAAAAATCCAGTGATCGGCGGGGGGGTGCTCTACAATACCATGAGGTTTATCTCCAAGGGCTTAACCATGTTCTCACAGAGAGTATCAGAGGAAAATTCCCTCATGCTTCCATGAGGGCTGTTGTGCGGAAAGGAACCACCTTGGCATACATGCGAGGATCTAGTCTTCTAACAGGCTGTGCCTTTAGGGGAAGCTGGTTAACTTGCTTGGCTGTTATTGGAGCCTGATGAACCTTGGGAAGGGAAGAGCCCATCTATAGCCCACCCTGGTCATCCTGTCCCACTTCAGGGAGGATAAAAAAAAGGAATGCTTGTAAAATTCCCAGTCCAGAGGCATAGGCTCACTAAAACTCTGAGAAATAATCATAAGCTATCTAAGAAAAAATGACAAGGCATATCGAAGCAAAAAAAAACCCAAAAAACCAAGAAACCCACAAATTGAAGAGAGAGCATCAGAACTAGACATGGCAGGTGGTTGGGATTATTAGACTGTGAATGTAAAACAACGCTGATTAATATGATGACTAATATGCTAAGGGCCCTGATGGATAAAACAGACTGTATGCAAGGAGAGATGGGCACTGAAGGCAGAGAGATGGAAAGCCTAAGAAAGAACCAAGAAGAGCCAGAGATCAAAGCAACTGTAACAGGTTTGGGGAGTGCCTTTGATGGGCTCAGTACTAGACTGGACACGGATGAGGAAAGAATGTCTGACTCAGAAGATGAATCAACAGGATCCTCTAACACCAAAAAGAGAATATTGATTGAAAAACAAAACAAAACAGACTATCCAAGGTCGGCAGTACAACTACAACAGGGGTCACCTTACAAATATAGGAATACCAGAAAGAGAAGAGAGAAAGGGACACAAGAAATATTTAAAACAATAATGACTGAGAATTTCCCCAAACTACTGCTGGACACCAAAGCACAGATCCAGGAAGCTCAGAGAATCCTAAGCAGGATAACTACCAAAAAACTACACCTGGATAAACCATTTTCCAACTGCAGAAAATCAGAGATAAAGTACTGAGGATAAAAACACATTACATAGAGAGGAGCAAAGATAAGAATTATATCCAACTTCTCCTCAGAAACCATGCAAGGAAGAAGAGAGTGAAATATGCAATTACTGCAAGAAACACAACCCACTGCAGATTTTTAAGGCAGTGAAAATACTTTCTGATGTCATAATAATGGGTACATGTTATTACATATTTGTCCAAACCAAGAGAACGGATAGCACCAAAAATGAACCGAATGTAAACTGTGGACTTTGGGCGATGATGTGTGTCAGGGTAGGGGCATCGCTTCTGACAAATATGGCTGTGGCATGAGATGTCGATAATGGGGGAGGCGTGTAATGTGAGAAATCGTTACACTCTCCTCTCAATTTTGCTGTGAACCTGAAACAGTTCTGAAAATATAAAATCTTATAAGAGAAAAAAAAAGGAGGGAAGACGTGCTCCTGTCCCTTTAAACATACTCAATGGAAGGCTGTAATTATATTTTTATATTTACATCACCTGTAATTATATTTCCTTGACCAGAGTTTGTGCACATGATGATAATTCCTTGCAAAGGGTACTGGGAAATGAAACAGAGTTTTCATTATTGTCAAGAGTGCCCTCAGTTTATCCTTATCCTTGATTTAGATCAATTTTTAAATGTATTTTTAAAAGTTGTATATTATTTGTGCAATGTAGAAGTAAAATCATTATGCAGTAAATAAAACAAAAATCACAAAATAGAAACTGAAGTTCTCTTAAAATTCTTCCCCATAAAGAAACACAGGGCAGTGTTTAGGGTACATACTTTCAACTTCTTATCTATGTAATACATAAAATTGTATATAACTCATTTGTTAACAAAATATCTGGGATTTTTTTTCTTTGTCAGTGTATATACATATATATATATATATATACAGGCACCATACTGATAATGTTATCCCATCTTGGTATCAACATAAGGCAGGAAAAGAAATAGGTCTTCTCTTTGAGCCTTATAATCATGAAATACTTCATATTTGAAGGACGTGACAACATGAATAGTCAAATATAGGTTGTGAAACATATTCTAAGACCAATTCAAATTTATAATCATCATCATCAGAGACATATTTTCTAGTTTGTTTTGTTTCTTTAATGCTGATAGTAAAAGCCACCTGTAAAATAATTTGTTTCTGAGTTTACCACACTAACGAAGATTTAGACTTGGATTTTTTCTTCCTCCTTTATTTGACCCAAATATTTTAGATCACCAAAATATTCCTTTAACCTCTCCAGCCCCCACACTAATATTTGAATTATGCTGTTTGTTGAATTTTCCTTTTTTTAGAACTTCAGGTTTCCATAACTCGGGCATATATTTATTTTGACCAGTTTACCCACCTCTTCAGAATTCACATGTAGCAGAGTTCCTCTTGCCCCCACTGTCTGAGATTCACTGGGTTCTTCTAAAGTAATGGTTCTCAAAGTGTGGTCCCCAGACCAACAACAAGAACATCACCAGGACATTTGTTTGAAATGCAAAGTACAGACCTACACTTTGAGGAACTCTAGAGTAATCTGAGATTTAATGAGCTTTCTAGATGATTTGAAACACATCAACCTTTGAGAACCACTCTCTAAATCAAAGGAACTCTGCCTTGCTCACACACTGGAATTACCCGGGAGCTTTAAAAAAATATTGATGGCTGGGTCTTAACCCCAGAAATTCTGAATTAATTAGTCTGAGTTGAGGCCAGAGAATTGGGGATTTTACTAGCTCCCTAGGCAATTATAAAGTGCAACCAAGGTTGAAAATCACTGCTCTAAATCATTTATAACTTCACATTATATTTGCCAACTCCAGGTTCTTTGAGCTTTTTTCTTTCCCTAAGGATCTATGCCATATGAGGATACAGTGAAGCTACAGTGAATTAGATATTACCATCTTGGGAGTAGATTGAGATATTAAATGAAATGTGACATTGCATCTTATCATTTCCTTTGGTTTTGTTCATCATATATGATGAGCCTTTGAACTTGAAGCTGAGTTAATTTAATGCAATGTTTCCTTTTGAATCTATTGGATTTTGTGTGCATTGGGGTAACATGCAAAACAAACATCTAAACGCTTTTCCTGTGATCTTTGGGAAAAGCACCAGAGGAGAAAGAGTGTCCACGGTACATTAACCATGTAAAGTGAGTTTAATCAGATGGAATTGATTTGTTTAAGTTATACATACAAAAAGACATGTTCTGGACTAAATAAATTCAGTATTAAAATTGCCTTCACACTCCATACCTAACCCATTTTATCACCATATACACTACCAGTTAGATGCTACTTGGGGAAGTAACATGTCTCTTCAGCTAGCAAATGAAGAGAGATAGCAAGAAGTAATTTCTTCACGGTTTCAGTGGGGAGGAATATGTTAAATACCTTTCTCTTCCTTATGCCAGACATGGATTAGAAGCACTCCCAAATTGTTTTACAATAGACAATGAATCACTTTCTTCACACTTAGTCAAGTGTTTTAATCTTGTCTTTGTAAAACAAACATCAGCCAGTGATATATTTCTTTTTATTTTCCATCTCATTTTATATGTGGAGAAAGCTTATTGGTCTATCCTTTGTAAACCAGAAACTGAGCTTCCTATTGTCTTTGAGATAAGAGGATTCTAGAATAGTAGAGGCCAAATGACAGCATTTAACCACCCCAGGTAAGGTGGATAGAATTACTGAAACATGAAGCAAAGCCAAAATTGTAACCAGGGGGTCTTGACTTGCAGAGATCTGCGGTCTGAGATTGACAGGCCAGCAGAAAGATATTACCTGGTTATGTAACAATGAAGACCAGAAATCGAGAGCAAGGAAACAGAAGGCAGATGTCAACTGTTGCAATGGAAAATCGTGATCCCTCCCTCCCATTCCAGCAATGAGCAAATTCTCAGACTCAGAACCCATCTACTGTGCAGAGCTATGTGTCTCATGTCATTGCTAACCGAAGAACATCCATTGCAGAGAAAGGGCTGAAAACTAGTTGTACAGGATGTCTCATCCAGTAGATGCCAGCCAGCCTCTGCCCTTACTTCTCCCCATTCTCCCATGAAGAAAGGAGTTACCACAGAGGAGATGGAAGCTATGCAGTCTAACTGCCATTAACTCCACCTCACTAAGCTCATTCTAGCTACTACTGAAAGCTACTCTCTCTACAATCCCTCAAGCAGATGATGCAGCCACTTGCTGGCCAGCTGGTAACATTAAACACCTTCCATCCTTCCACAATTCATTCTTAGGTGAGTGATACATTTCTCAAGTGTGGATGTTGCTTTCTTGCCTTCAGTGCCTCATTGGGCAACACTGTCAGAGGGCCGAAAGGATCCACTTCCCGGCAAAGTGTGACAGAGGGCACATGACCATGGGAGCCACTAGTCCTCCTATAAGTTGCATCACAGGGACCGGACAGCTTGATAGAGCACTGAGGCAACCGTTTTAAAGATAGAACTAAGCACAGCATGGAGAGGACACCTTGTGAACTGGGGTGCTGTCCTTCAAGAAGCGGTCATATGGTGCTGTGTCACTAAGTGGGTGGAAGTAGGAATTCACTCTCATTAATCCCAATGAATTCGCTTGGAGACTTTGTCCTGGCCATCAACAAAACTAAAGGTTTTGCTGGATTGGAGATTCTGGTTCCTCGTAGGAAGGGAACACTTCTATTAGAGGACACAAAAAGGATTCCATTAAACCTAAATCAATAACTTTCAGGTAGTCATTTTGGGCTCTGCATGCAAGCAGTCCAGCAGGCAAAAATAGAAAATCTATATCAGCAGGAGTAATGGATCCTGATTACCATGAAGATATGGGTCACTCCTATATAAGGAAGACAGGGACAAGAGTGTCTACAAACCAGAGGAGTAACTGGGGAAACTTCTAGTGCTTCCATGTTTGGTGACAGCGATGAGTGGCCAACTGAAAAAGCCACAGCTCAAGAAGTACACAGTAACCAGGGGCTCAGATCTCTCACAAATGAGTCTGGTTTACCCTGTGGGACAAACAGCCTAGACCAGCAGACGTGCAGCTGGAGGTGAGAGCCAGCTGGACTGGGTAATAGTAAAGGAAGATGATGAGTGTCAATTACGGCTTTGTTGTGCCATAGCTTGTCTCATGAAGTCCACAGCTATAAAGGGTTATGGTTTTACTTCTGTTTATTATCAGAAATGGTGATGGGCTACCACTTCAAAGCAACAGAAATGTACCATTAGGACAATGTGAACTTAACATGGAGCATAGGATTAAAAATCAATAAATAATCTTACTTTGTGGAAAATAAGTGTGTATAATAAAATTTATCTTTAGAAAACATGTAGCTTGTGCTGTTCTCTTTCAAATTACTAAGAAGCAGACTTGAAGGTTACCTTGCCTACTATTCAGAAAAGTCTAAACGTAAGATATCCTGATAGGTAAGAAACGACGTGCTTTTATATGTCCTCATTTTTTACTGCTCAATAATATTTGATTGAGCTGAGAAACTTTCACCAACTCTTAAATCTTAGATCCTACCTAAATTCCTCCTATTGTGAGCTACATTAGCTCAACAATTGATTAGTATTCATTTTATTTTCACTCTGTATTTGTATACCAGATACTGGGCTATCTTCTGTTGTGCCTACTAAATAAATAATCTTAATTATTAAGCAAAAATGAAAAGACAGTGGATTTTGTCTGGGATTTCTAAATCCATGTCTCTATTACTGATCTAGATGGCTTTTGGAGCTCAGAACCTAGGATTAAAAAAAAGCTTCTTAAAAGTTTTCAGATACTTATTTCTACAGGCACTGCTCTTGGTATATAGTCTCTCCTGAATTCTGACAGCAACCCAACTGCTGATTCTATTGACCTGAGTCTCATCTGTTTAAAATTCAGCCTCCAGACTAGTACCAAAATGTACTCTTAAAATGGAAATCTGATGATACTGATTTTCTGCTATAAACTTTTAGAGGATCCCCCAACATCCTGCAAATCTCTGTGTTTCTGCCCCTAAAAGACCTTGCCAGCCTCTCCTCTTGCTGCAGTTTACTTCTCCTTTTCATGTCTAATAATGTACTCAATACCACAAAGTATCATGTATGTGCCACATCCATATATGCGAAATATATTGTAATTAATTGTCTATCTACCTTGTATACTTCTCAAGGACAATTTCCCAATTTCTTTGATGAATAGTAATTGTTTGTGCAATGGATTGGGCCATGCCTTGGAAAGATGCTAGTTGCTATAAACCAAAACTAATTCAAAATGTATTAAAGACATGTATATAAGATCTGAAATGATAAAACACCTAGAAGAAAATGTAGCTGTTTTTTTTCATCAGACTCCTTGACATCCATTTCAACAATGATTTTTTTTTTGATCTGGCTCCAAAAGTAAACAACAACAAAAAGCAAAAATAAATAAGCCAGACCACATCAAACTAAAAAGCTTCACAGCAAAGGAAATTATCCATAAAATCAAAAGACAACCTACTGAATGGGAGAAAATATTTGCAAATCACGTATCTGATAAGGGGTTAATATCCAAAATATATAAAGAACATACAACTCAACAGCAAAACACCAAAGATTCAAATTAAAAAATTTGAGGATCTGATTAGACATTTTTCCAAAGAAGACATACAAATAGCCAACAGATACATGAAAAGTTGACTAGTAAATAATCAGGGAAATGCACATCAAAACCACAATGAGATATCACCTTGCAACTATTAGAATAGCTATTATCAAAAAGATAAATAGCAAGTATTAGTGGGTATGTGCAGAAAAGGGAACAGTTGTACACTATTGGTGGGAATATACATTATTGCACCCACTATAGAAAATGATATGGAGTTCCTCAAAAAATTAAAAATAGAACTACTAAATGACCCAGCAATTCCACTTCTGGGTATTATCTGAATAAAATAGAAACAGTAATTCAGAGAGATATGTAGACCTCCATGTTCACTGCAACACTGTTTATAATAGCTAAGACATGGGAAAAACCTAAGTGTCCACTGATGGATGGATGAAAAATGAAAATATGATGTGTGTGTGTGTGTGTGTATTTAATGGAATATTATTCAGGCAAAAAAAGAATGAAACCTTAGTTTTTGCAACAACATGGATAGACCCTGAGGATACTGATGAAGTGAAATAAGTCAGACAGAGAAAGGCAAATACCATAGTATAGTACTTATATGTGGGATCTAAACCAAAACCAAAACAAAAGAGGCTCATAAAGAGAACAGATTGGTTGTTGCCAGAGGCCACGGGTGGGGAGGTGGGCAAATGGGTGGAGGGATCAAAAGGTAAAAACTTCCAGTAAGAAAATAATTAGGTCACAGGATGTAACGTACACCATGATGACTATAGTTACTAATACTTCATTAGATATGTGAAAGTTGTTAAGAGAATAGATCTTGAAAATCCTCATCACAAGAAATTATTTGTAACTATGGTGATGTACACTAAGTAGACTTATTGTGGTCATTATAATATATATATAGCTCAAGTCATTATGCTGCAACATGAAACTAATATAATGTTATACCTCAATAAAAAATACAGTTGTGAAGAATAGACTTATGGACCACAGCATAGCCTGTACTGTAGTGGTAGACTCAATTAATTAGGATGTAGGAAAATCTAATACAGGTTCATTAACTGGGTGCTACAAAGATCTAAGAGACCATAGACAGAAGTGGGAAATTGAAAAAGGGTTTTCAGAAATCCACTCCTGAGGAGGAATTCTTGTTATTTTTTCACCCACTCTTCATGTAAGAAGGTGTAAAATCTCATATAAGTGGTGGGGAAAGACAGAGAAAGGAGCAGTGAGAGAAATGAGGAGGCATATGTCTTGAGACACCTGATGTTGTGCCAAGTGGGTTAAATCACATGTTCAAAGGCCAGAATATTCAACACAATCCCCTAAAAGATCCTCAGGGATCAATAAGCACATTAACAAAGGCAGTGAAAACGACATTTTTGGAGTTTGGATATTAGATGAAAACACACCTGATACTTTTAACCAGTTTGTACGTCCATTGATTTTGATTTTTGTTAAGAGAAAAATGCTTAGAGTACTAGCCATTCCTCGGCCTAAGACGCTGTGGGGTCCCCAGATCTGAAGGTAAAGGACCAGCCTCCCTGGATGGGTTCAGGCCCCCGCAGCTGCCATGTCAGCACGGTTGGCCATTTACAGAGCAGCGGGGATTTTTTGCCAGTTTGTTTATCTTTCAATAGAACCACCTGCCTGGAGTTGAATTGTCTGGGCTATAAATAGAGAAATAGTGTCAATAGAATAGTTTTGCCATTAAAGAGGAGAAGAGTATTAGATGGGGGACAGGGAGGAGCAAATTTCCATTTCACTGGTTTGTAGAAACTTGGGTAGGGTCTTGTATATTGACTTGGGTAGGGTCTTGTACATT
>JAQQAC010009376.1:3775672-3820612 GCA_029783875.1 Phataginus tricuspis | reverse complement strand
GGTAGGGTCTTGTATATTGACTTGGGTAGGGTCTTGTATATTGACTTCTAAAATAAATCATTAGTTTTCAGAGTGTTTCTGAGGATTCTTGCAGAAGTTTTTAATATGCCTTCTTACAACTTCTTACACTTATTACTCTAGGAGTCCCAGTACAATGAATAGGAGCATTAAGAAGACATTATGTCAAATTCCAGATCTTAGGGGAAATTATTCATTATTTCACTGTTAAGCATAGTAACTATAGATTTTCTTAAAAACAGATATCCTTTCTCAGGTGAAGGAAATTCCCTTCTACTTCTGCCTTGCTGATAGATTTTTGGAACTTACTGAGAAGATTGTGTTCTGGTTTTTTGTTTTTCTTAAATCTATTATTATAGTAAGTGATATTGATTTTCAATTGTTGAATCAGAATTATTTTTCATCTTCATTTTTTTTCCTTTTCTAAAATTGGGATATATATATATATATTTATATACATTATGAATATAGTATATATATTCATATATATTTAGCATTTATAAAGAGTAGCTCACAATCAGTTAACTTAATTTGTACATTCTTAAAAATACCTAGTCGCGTCTCTCCTCTATCCAAACTTGCCCTGTGTTTGACCCTACAAGTGCTTATTATTCATTTGCATACTAATTAATCCTTCCAATGTGCATTTATTGAACATACATTATAAAATCTCTACTAAGTGTGAAGTGGGCTTTCCCTCTCACTGGCCCACTAGTTGACTGAATCAGAGGCACACACCTTCACCAATGCCATCAATCCTCTGGCTGGGATGAGGCCTCTCTGCCTCTCCTCAGTCATCTAAAAGGGGAGGCTGCAGGACACCCCAGTTTTGGTGCTGGATTCTAAGGCAAAGAGTCTACAACAGAGACAATGAGTTGGCTGTCCCTTTAGCCATTTAGAAGTTAGAGAATAAGCAGGGAAAGCCAGCCTTCAATAATAAGAAGAAAAGGAACATACAGACCCCTGAGGGAAGGGGATGGAGAACCTGGGACCCTCAGGACCTGGAGGTTTTCCAGCGCCTACAGGAACCAGTTGAACTTCACTTTCTTAAGCTAGCTCACTGTATGACTTTCTCACAAATTTAATTTTTCATCCAAGCCAGTTAGGGACTTTTCATTAGAGTTAGTTGGAACTACTTTTGATTCTTGAAACCAAAAAAGTCTTGATTGTACTAGATATAGTACAGGGTTGAACAGCAGACCACTGAGACAATGTGGGATGGATTGTGGCATCAAGGTGGGGTAGAGCTGGTGAGAGCCAACTGGTGATATATGAACCAAGGTTCTAATCTTCCATATGTTCTAAGCCATGAATAACAAGTACTTTACCTTTTAGAATGCCCTTTACTCTGGACTTCAAGCAAGCAATTCACATTGAATTTCCTTTCCAAAGATTTGCTTGCTGCTTCATGTCTCTTTTACTCTTTCTACCAGGGTCAGAAAACTTTCTGTAGAGAGCCAGACAGCAAATATTTTAAGCCTTATGGGTTGTGTGTTGTGACTACTCAATTCTGCCTTGTGGTCTGAAAGCAGCCATGGCAATACATAAACAGATGAACAAGCAGTGTTCCAATAAAACTTTATTTACTGACACTGAAATTTGAGTATCATATTTTCAACATGTGAAGAAATGGTCTTTCAATTTTTTAAAACCATTTAGAAATTCTTAGCTTATGGGTTGCACAAAAACAGGCAGGCCATAGTTTGCCAATTTCTGTTTTAGAGGCTTAACAAGGACTCTGTTTTCATGCCCTCAGAAAGTATTTTTCCTCTCTTCTTAAGAATCCATTATTGTACTTCTGATTAGTTTTCCTGTGCCATGACTGACTTTCAAACCCAGAAGTCTAAGGTTCATAACCAATGGACTTTTTCTCCTTGGTCCTCTTATTCTGCTCTTTGCTCACTCCCACCATGTCTCCTTAGATTATATGCAAATTCATTCTAATTCTTTAGTTCTAACTTCTTCCTGACTCCAGCTTTCTTATACCTGTTTTATAGTAAGTTCTTCGAAGCTGAATTCTCCTCTTCTAAGTGACTCTTGACCCATTGCTAAATCTTTCTTCTGCAGCATGCCACATGCACAAATCTCCGTTTCCCCTTCTTGCCTTTGGCCTCTATATTTCAATTACATTTTACATAAAAAACCCATTTAAAAAACAATATGCAGCATAGGCAACGTCAATGATAGTTATCTCAGAATAGCAGATAATTTAGGAAATTCAAAAATATAGGCATACTAATATCTGTTGGGCTTGGTTAATGTGCTAAACCTTTTGGTGAAAAGATTTCCATGAGAATATTATTAATATTTAAATAATAACTATAAATATAATATTTAAATATTTAAATAAAATTATTATTCCATAACAACAAACACAATGTATACTGTATTTAATCAATTACCTACTTTTAGACATTTTGGGTAATGGTTTTTTTCATCTTTACTAACGGTGATTGTTGAAAACCCTAGTGACTGTATCTTTGTACACGTCCATGATTAAATAATTATTTATTTAGAATATGTTCCTACAGGTGGTACTTCTATATCAGAATTTTTCGTATTTTAAAGTCTGCCGATGCATATTCAAAAATTACTCTACTGAAGTGTTTTAACGATTTTCACCTCCTGGAGTAATATATTAAACAGTCTGCTTCTTCATGGGCAATTCAATGCTGGGCATTACTAATTTTTTTTTAATTGCTAAAGTATTAGGTGAGAAAATCTTATGCACTAAAAAATATTAAGGGCTTTAAGCCTTTTCCTAACATACATTTTCTAATTATTTTTCCAGTTCACGGAACCCTTTTCAATTTTATGGAAGTTTTAAAAATTTTCATGGACTCGAGTATTTCATTTGTCAACATTGTTCCTCTTCAATTTTATGGCTTAAGTGTCATGTTAGAATGCCTTTTCCCCCCCTCATATTAGGTTTCTACCTGTACTTGTCTGGACTTTGTTGTTTGTATATTCTATAGTGAAGTATTTAATTGAAGGATATATTTAGCTAGTTGGTCAGTAATACTTATTGAACAATATTCCATTTCTTATTGATTTGAAATGCTCCTTCCTATAATAAAAACATCATTTTGGGAACATAATGTACTTTTTTTTCCCATTGGGATATTTCTGCATATTCCTATAATATTCTTTTAAATATTATAAATACATATTTCAATATCTAAAGGTAACTTTCCATATTATTCTACCTTTGTTTGGCTTTATTTTATATATTTATATTTATATATTCACTTATATATAAGTCTAGAGTGAGCAGATGGGTTCTAGGTCAACCTACTGCTCAGAGACTTTCATCAGGTGTCAAGAAATGGAGTCACTGAAATCCTGGATTGAAGTTCTCCTGTTTTCTACAGCAACCTCACTGCACTACTGGATCTTCTTGTTACCTCCACACTAGAAAGTAAGCGTCTCGAGGTCAGGCTCCCTGTGGCAGCCGTTCCTGATTCCTATGGGGCTGGCTTAGTGCTGGGGCTTTGCCCACGTCCCTCATCCAACGAGGGCAGGACACTGCCCAGAGCCACTCTGCGGGTGAGTAAACAGAGACGGGAGTAGTTCTAAGTCTGCGGACTTCCTTGACTCACCTCTGCAGGTGTCGCATTTCTACGGCTTCTTCAACTACCGAAGAAGATAAAAGGAGAAATATTGATTTCCTCAGATTGATTATCACTGTAAATGCTAAGATTTCTGATTTTGCTTACCCATCGCATGGTTTGTTTTTTTCAAGGAATAAACTAGTCTAATTTAAATAATCTAGGAACTGAAATGCATTTACCATAAAGGAAGTTTTTAGTGAAATTATACCGTTAGGTATAGGTATGTTTTAAGTGTTATTGTAGATCAAGATTATTACTCCATTTTAAGGTTGTTTCACAGAAGTGAACCTCTTGGGAGTCACCTCTGAACCTATGCATGTCTGACACACGATACAGACCAATGAATGGAGTTAAACTGAGCTCTCATTATCCCATTATACAACTGCTTTGATTTTTCTTTTCCATCAGACACACACATGCACACACACACACATGAACTGATTTCTAAGTACATAATGGATATTCCTTAATGTTAGCTCGGTTGCCTATAGAATCATTTTTCTGTTGTTGTTTTTAGATAAAACTGTCCTGTAGCATAAGACTTATCCTGTAATATGTGATGTAGACATTGTCTCCCATAGCCTCCCCATCCCCACCCTCCTCCAAATCTTCCCTGATTCCTTTAGGCTGGGAGTTGATCCTCCTCTGTTCTATGATACCATCCTAGCAGGAATCATTTTGCATATTTTGGATAATTACCTGGTATACGACTATTACTTGCTCTAGATTATCAATCTAGCCCAAATTCTAAATTTAGAAAGTTCTTATAAATATCTGTTAATGAATAAATGTATGTGCAAGGAGTTTGATTTCGAGCCACCCTTGGACTGAGGTAGATATGTGGTTTACCAATGACTTTCAGATCTGAAATCTATTAAAAAAAACAGAACCTGAGATATTTATAGAATTTAACAGTTAAAGCATAAGTATTCTGTTTAATATGTTTTCTAATCTTTTTAAAATGAGATCAATTCCCTTTTTGAAAAATGTGTATAGTTCATGTTTACAAAATGAAATGCCAGGTCTGACCGCACCTGTCTGTCTCTATGTGGGGATGACAGTACAGAAGAGCTACTAGAGGGTATGTCCCAGTCTCCTGGGCATAAGGTCACCCTAAGTATATGGTCTTCTATATACAGAGACATATATCAGAAGAATAGAAATGTACTTAGAAATGTTCATGTTCTTTCTTAATATATAAAATATGTTAGTTACCATAGCAACAACAGATATAGATTCACTTATTCTCTTTTTATTGTAAGAAAAATAAGCAGAAACTGAAATATTTTACAATAAACTTTTCCATAGATGTCTAGAAGAATATTTTTGCAATCATCTATGAGATTTGAAGGAGTATGTTAAAATGGGAATGGGAGATTCTTTCCTAATAAAACCTCATTGAACTATTCACCAAAAAACCATCAAGTAATACATACTTCCAAGTAATATGAAACCTTCCAGAGCAGGATGAATAATATTTTGTTTTTGCTATTTGGATCTGAAAGGGAGTCAGATTTATTTTAAGGGAACACTACCTGAAACTTAGGAATATGAGTATTACCTGCTGAATGTTGAACACTTTCCTTCTTATAAATAATATCCAGTTACAAATGAGGATGTTTTACATTAAAAAAAAAAAAAGAAGTCAATGACCAAAAATGACCTCATTGGAAAATATATTAACCATTGAAGAAAATAAGAAAAAAGAAAAAAAAACCCTCCAGGAGATGCAAGAATGACAGGTGTTGAAATGATAACCATACTGTTATTCAATTGGTTAGGATGGAGAGCGTCAAGTGTTTTTTAAAACACTGAATTGAAGCATGCAGATAATAAATGAGAAGCATCACCAAAGAATGTTGTGTTAAAAATGTCTAAAACTGTAGTCTAGGGCAGTATCACCCACGCAGGGCCTTAACCAGGACCAGCTTATACCCTCTCCTTCAGGACTCCCTTCTCACTCCTTCAAAACCATCCAATAAACTTCCAGCTCATGGTGAATTTGCCTCTTAATTATTTCCTGAATCTGCTGCCCTGTCTTCTTTCTGACTACAGGTGTCCCACTACAGCCCTCAGCCCCACTATCTGGGTGGCTACAGTACTGTCCCTGCTGGCTGGTGTCCCTGTCTCTTCTCTCTGCTTCTGGCCTTGGCGCCTTCACGCTCGTCCTCCTCAGAGCCATGGCCGGTCAACACCAATTGTAACAACAAACGCCCATTCTCTTGTTTGCTCACCCAAACCCCTTAAACAGCCCCTCTGAGTAAAGATAGAGTCAAAACCCCTGCACGCGACATCTCCGGGCTCCTGGCTTCCCCACCACCCCCTTTCCTCCATTCTCCAACGGCTGCCGTCCTCTAGTGGTTCCAAGCTGCTTGACAGTCACTGTCACTACGGTTCTTTGCACCTCTGCACCTTTGCTTGTGCAAGTCCTCTCTCCTGGAATTTCCTTCCCCACATTATCTGACATATACCTACATATCCTTTTAATAGGCAGGCAAGACCCCTTCCAGGAAGCCTCCCTGGAGCCCCCAGGCTGGTTTCCTTTCTCCCTGCTTCTGCAGGGACTATTACTAACCCACAGAAGTGCCCACTGCCCCTCTAAATCTACCCTTTTTGTCTTCATGCTGCTGTAACTATCCTGAGGTCAATAGTAGGTCTTTCTCCTCTTGGTATCCTTTGTGCCTGGCATCGAAATTCTCGGAGGACAAGAGGCCAGGCTCTTTACAGGCTTAAATATCAGGTAGTTCAATTTAAGGTTATCAATATGATATCATTACTTCTGGCGTAATTGCCTGCCAACTCTTTTTAAATGAAGGGGCTCTATTTTTCTAAAATTCTTAACTAGACATCTCATTTTGAACCAAACTTAAAACAAAACAAAGCAAACAGAATTCTGGAATGGCTTGAAAAGAGAAGAAGAATGCTACCAGCCTTTATGTGTGGGCACACATTCCTGGGTGGAAGAAACACGTGCTGGGTGGGCACACTGAGCCCCCAAAACAGACAGCATTAACTAGAAAACACTATTTTCAGTGTTAAGGAAAGAAAACAACCTCTAGCTTCTGTTATCTCCACTGATGAACTTGCTGTTTGCTAGACTGTTCTCGGTTCAAGGAAGTACATTCCATTACTACTTCATTCCACTGGGCACCATTTAGCGTTCGAGGAGACATGGCCAGATGTACTGGGTAAGTTTCACTCCAGAAGCAGGAAGGTACTAAACTGAATGCTAATGGCTCATGAGTAAGTATGCCAAACACCTCTCTTACCACTTGGAAATGACTCAGACACTGGGGATCCCTCTGTTCATTAACCAATATGGGTTAAGCACTTGTATGGGTACCTGTGGGTTGACATATTCTACATCTATTCAGACAATGGCTTCCCAAAGGCAACACATCTTACTTAACCTTTGAAAAAGGACAATGAGATTCTTAATTTGATTAGGAGTTACGTTTATTTATCACAGCCCTCCATATGCTAGCTTGAAAAATGTATCAGTCTGTGTGCTGTAAGCAGGACACATGACCAGATATTTAACGTGACCACCACTTGTGCTTTGCAAAGGCAACTTGAAAAGAGGTGTTCAAGAGAGCTGGTCTCTCTGATGGTCTTGTAAATATCAAGGAGGACGTTTCCATTAAAAGTGGTCCAAATACTTTCATTGCGTTTTTAAGACGCAGAGACGACAGACTGGGATGCAGGATGCCTTCAAGTCTGCTTCAATTGCCCAGCAGTCAGTGTCAAAGACAAATATCAAAATGGCTGCGAGAGGTGATTTGATTCTATAGATTCCAGCTGTTGATTAGAGAAATGTAGTTCTCATTATGTGGAATAATTTTGTCTACCTGAAAATGAATATATGCATATATATTCTCCTCTGTATTAGTAAATTGCAGATTTTTAGAAGCTACTAATAGTAATAAAAATAATTTGCATTTACACAGCACTTCATGCTTCTGAAAGCACTTTGTCACTCTCTGATTTGATCCTTACAAAGAGTCTGAAATAAAGCGGTGACTACGACACTCCTATTATTTTACAGAATGGGAAACTGGAGAGAAGGGTGATTGAGTTAAGAGTTTACACTGAATCTTATACTAAATGATTATTTAGTTCTGAGAGTTATGGGCCTCTGAAGTAGGCAAAAATTTGGGACAGAAGCTTTAGTTTAAGAAAGAACTATGAATTATTAAAAACTCTCCTACATATATTCTGCCCAGAGTTAGCTAAGGAAATCACAATTTGACATCTAGGATATTTGACAAGGGAAACGTGGTATGGTCCATCACAGGGTTGAGTGAGCTATTTTGAAGCTTAAAACAAACACTTCAGCTCAGGTATTGGTCATGGATAATAAACACATCTAGCTGCTGAGATTGAGGATGGAAGTAAAACTGCAAAAAAGAAGCTAGGGTAAGTTGGCCGGGGACATTCTGCTCAGGGGTAACATTGTGCAAAAGGCCAGAGGGACTGGAGTTTTGTGGGATTTTGGTAACCTTGGGACTGTGCTAAAGCTGTGGTCAGAATTATGATCAGGGAGAGCAAAGAGAAGAATTAATAGGTGCTTAAAACCATGAAGAAGAGATGCAAGGTGGGATCTGGGCCTGGTTTTGCAAAGCACTGCTTCTCACCCTTCAGTGTGCATATGAAGCATGCATAGGTCTTGCCAAGATGCCCCAGTCTGGGGGAGACCTGGGCTTTTGTATTTCTAACAAAAAAATTAAGTTTACTTCCAGGTAATGCCAATGCTGCTGGTCTGCATACCATCTTGGAGTAGCAAGGTTATAAAGAACCAATCCAGAAACCCAGCTTTTTTTCCAGCTTATGGGCTGGTTGCAGTCTGCTCCAGTGCTATGCACACCAGGAGTGGCGGTGGGAGGCAGGAATGAAGTTATCACTGTTTGATCCCACTTAGTTACCTTCTTCCTAAAGAAAATATACTTTAGTATCTCTTACTCAAATTCCATTATAATCTATTGCAAAGTAAGAGAAATATAAATGGTAAGTGTACAGATTGTATATTTAGGAATTAAAGTATCTTCCTGCAATGAGGAGTCAATACACATAGATATTTCTTGGATATAAAAGCTCATTCAACACATGTAGATAGTTGACCAGAGTATTTCATTTTCTCTCTTTGATTTGTGGAGACAGAGACATGGCCTGTGTTGGCAGTGGAACAGCCTTTGTGTGGGAGTCCCCCGAGCCGTACTGTTCTCCTCCCAAACCATCCACTAATCCTGTGCTTGTTTGAACAACTTTGGAGGTTTTTCCCCCAATTACTATACATAGGCCATACTCTTTATTCCAGATTCTGTATTTGCAAACTCACCTACCCAAACTTACTTGAACCCCCAAATCAATGGCAGTGCTTTCACAGTCACCTGGGGACATACACAGAACAGCAAAAGATGTGAGTCCCCAGATGCACGCGTTCCCCACCGACGGTGGACAAGGTGGCACGCTGCCTTGTCTCAGCTCCCATGATGGAAGCACGTTTCCTTTCGGGAGCCTATTTAACGCCATGTTTTCCATGATTGTGTGCCTTTTTGGGTGATTTTACTGTTTAAACTGGCCCCCAGACAGTACCGAAGTGAACTCGTGTCCCCAGGCATTAGACAACAAGGACGTGCCTCACAATAGAAATTGGTTTGCTAGATCAGCTTCTTTCGGGAATGTATTATGGTGCTGTTGGCCCTGAGTGCAATGTTAATGAATCAATGGTACATATTCAGTGAAGTGTCTTTAAACAGCAACATACATAATAAAAAAAGGAGCTATGTTAATGAAGATGTTGTGACCAGAGGCTCAGAGGAACTCAGCCCTGCGTGTCCCCTAGGAGCATTGGCTCATTGCCGATTCAGTGCCCGTGGTGACGTTGCAGAAATAACTACTGTGGGTCATGAGACTTGGCCATAGTTGTGTTATTACAAACAAGTAACCAATGATTAGGCATGTGGGCTCTAGAGAAAGATTATGTGAGTCCAAATCCCACTCTACAACGTACCACATGGGAGACTTTGGGCTTCCAACTCCTCTCTCGCAAAAGGACCTCATTGGTAAGATCACGGTGAGGTTTAAAGGAATTGGTGCACCCACACATACTTACATAGAAAACACTTAGAATAATATCTGGCAGACAGCAATTACTCAACAATATTAGCTGTCACCATCATTCATTACTTTCTGGGGCATGAAATCTCAGAAAGCTCCAGAAAAGCGTAGACTACCATACACTAAGTGGCCAAGCTGACATAGGAACGAAGTTCTTCTGAGTCTAACACCCAGCTCACAGGAGAAGCTATTTAAGAGAGTACGAAATGTTTGCAGCCTCTATGTATGGCTGGTCATCGCCCTAAATATAGAGTCGTGGGCTGTGTATTGAAAGGCACAATGGGATGGGGTCAATCAGCAAGAGACCGGAAAAGGGGTACCTTTGAGTGACTGAAGCCATTTCAGGTGTCAGATCTTGGACCCCTCGGTTTTGCAGCTTTTTATAGCATGCCTGTGGTAACACAATGGCAGACAGGGGTGACTGCAGTTCAGCATTTCAGACATAACATCTTTTCTCTATAGTGCTACAGGGGTTATGCTACAAATTGAAAGATCCAGCTACATGAAAAAGAACAGACACGTCGAGCCAGAAAGTCTTTTTTTGTGCAGAAAGCTCTGATCTTCAAGTTAGCCAATCTGGAAGGGGTGTATTTGACAAGAACAATTTCATATTTTGCACCTGCAGAGACTGCAAGCATAACAGGGAAGCTGGGACCACATCTAGGATTGATGGAGGAAAAAAGATCCAAATGTGAAACTGGGATAAGGATGCCAGACTGGACACAGAACACCCTTGGTGCTTCACTAGCCTTCCATAGGGTAACTTCTCACCTGGAGTCAGCAGTGGGCTCTCTGGGGTTAGCGGTGCTCAGAAGACACCCCTCAGTCTCTGCTCCCTGCACCATGGCAAAACGACCTGCCATTCTACCCAGTAAAGAGAGATACTCCTTTGCTTTTAAAAGCAGCTTCTTAAAAAGATTCTTTCAGCTTTGTAAGGGTAGGAGCTGATGAGCAGGTGTCTTGTCTTCCAGCGTTCTAAGATTTTTGGTATTGAGGAAACAGATTTCCTTAAGGATCAGATAGGAAAGAGAGATCCTTTTTGAGAAAGTATGATGGTGGGAGATTATGAGTAAGTGTTTTAGGCAAATGAGAGGGAGTTACAAATAAAAAGAAGAATCATGAACATTTTAGAAATCAACATGCTAACCAAGAAGGAGAGAAAATCATATTACTGTGAGGTGAGTACTGTGCTGGATGCCACAAATTCTTCTGCTTGGTTAATGACCCTTGAAGCCCCCAGAGCCAGCTATGATTCTCCTCATTTTACTAGAAGGAAATCAGGCTCTGAATTTTTAAAGCCTACTCAAGGTCACATAGGCAGTAAATGTCAGAGAGAAAATCCAAACACTTATCTGTGTTATTGTGAAGCTTGAGTTCTTCACAACCCCAAAAAACCTACTGAACAGTAATAGAAGCTCATATTTATGGAGCACTTTCTAAGTGCCACAAACTGTTCTACAGATTGAGCACCCATTAACTAACTGAATCTTCACAGCGATATTGATTTATGTACAATTGTACCTTTTTCATAGATGCAGAAACCAAGGCTTAGAGAAGTTAACTTGCCTAAGATCTCATAGTTATTCACTGGTAGAGCTCTGAAGGAAGACACATCAGAGGAAAGGCAGATTCTTTCTAACATTTGAATTGTATTTAAGCAAAGCTCCAGTGTGCATGGGTAGAGCCGGGTGGTGGCCCAGCTGTAGACAATCAACCTTGGCTGGTGTTAGGAGAGAAAATGAAGGAGGAGGTCACCCAGAGCAGAAAGGTCAGGAACAACTTTCAATAAAGGAGGCAAGAAAGATCAGGATAAGGGAACAGGATGAGGGGGAAGTGAAAAGGTGAGGAGGGGGAAACACATGATCTCAGCCTGCTGAGTGGCTCAGCTCAGTGGCACTAAGTAGGACATTGTCTCAGCCAGATGAACAACAGCTGAGCTCCTGGAGGGAGTTCTGGGGAAGTTATCTGCCTGTGAAGCCAAATCATGGACCTGAGGCTCAGTCAGAAAAGGACCCCATTTTTCCAGGACCTAAGGTCAGGAAAAAGAGCTTTCCAGCCAGCCTGGAGGCTGGCAGTCCTTTCAGCAGAGCCCTGGCCTTGAGGACTGGGCCTTCGGACTCTGAAATCAAGCACAACAGGAGGGCTTGGAAGAGCTCATGCACTGAATTAAAACCATGGTTAGCCGAGGAGCAGCATAGCATGGGCATGTGACCCTCCACTGTTTATCCTCCCTCCTGAAAGTGGGCACCCAGCCTGGCTGCATGCTGGACCCACGGGCTGGTGGTAGAAGAGGCACCTGCCTTGGAGGACGGAAAGGGCAGGCCTCCTCTGGTTACTGTGCAAACGCCAGCCACAGAGAGAGAGCGAGCCTTGCTTTCCCCCTGCATAGTGACAGACAGAATTTAATCCTTGCTGCTTCCCCAAAGCAAGATGCTTTCACTTCATTATTTTACCTAGAACATCTCTGTTTGCAAGTGTCAATGCGTGAATCAGAATGATATCTGTGGTGAAACAATGTATCCTTCTATGCATCTACACAGTTGAATATATTTCTGCAAGTAAGCAAATCCTTGACCTCTGCAGCTCTCTAAGCCTGGAGCTCACTTCTCTCTGTCTCTCTGCTCCTGGTAGAGGTGCATCTTCTCCTGATGGAGCCGTGCAACTCTAAGCACGATTTATTGTAAGAGAAAATTGCCCACCTTTTAGAGTAAATAAAGCTTAGAGCAGAGCTGAGCAACTTCATTTCCACTTCCTTGTACAGCAACTGAAGAGCAAGCTACCTTCAGCTACGATGGCTCTTCTCAGGCAGTTTTTATTTAGCTTACTAGAAGAAAGCAGTTTCTAGACCAAAGAGGAAGAAAATAAGACAAGGTGAGGCCAGTAGGTAAAAGACACTTCAGCTCTGACTTTCTTTAAAAAAGAAAGATCTCCCTATCTCACTCAGTTTTGTTTGTATTTATCAACTGTAGTATATAATCTGAAGCATTACTGTAATAGGTAAAGGCGTGGGATATAAATGACAAAAGGAAGGAAGAGGGATGGAATGGAAATATACATTCAAAGCCATTGCTGTAAATAATATATCTCAAGAAACATCCACAGGGGAGCCAGTATATAAATAGAACCACAGTGTGAAATAAGGATCATGCCTTATTTTCTGTAGAAGCTGCTGCTTCTGAGCCAGTAAGCAAAGAGGCTAACAAAAGAAAGTCCACAGTAGTTTCCCTTAGATGTCTGTCCTTCTTGTGGCATATAATGTATGCTGTGTAAGGAGCAATGGCACATGGACTCGCTCTGCCCACTTACATGCTTTTGTGTAAGGATTAAAGGACACCATCCTACACGGAGCTGTCAGGCGACAACAGTCAGTGCGGGCTGGAATAACCCACAGTGACACCCAAGTGGGTTTAATCTGCAGAGGAAGTGAAGATACTCTACCTCCAAGAACTTTAAATAATGGCATATAAATTATTTATTTCCAAGGCTGTGATTCAAATAACCAATAGGACAGGTGAAAATAAAAAAAAAATAAAAGACTGTGCATTGTAGTTTGTGCAGTATAGGTGTCTCGACCTAATGAGTCTCCTGGATCCCAGTTTGCTTCTGAATATCAGCAGGGGTGATTATAGCTTGCAACAGTAGACCAGAAAAAAGGCATGCCTTCCTATGTCTTGGGCTGTAATTAAAGCCACAAGCCATCAGATAGCAAAGAGGCCAGCTGCAGCCCTTCGAACCTTTAGTACCCTCACATTAAAAATAGATCACAGCAAAAATATATACCAAAAATAATTCCAATAAAAAATTTGCACATTTGATTACAGTAATTGATTTTTCTTCTTCTAGATATGAATAAATGACCCAGGCTAAATGCCAGTTCCTTGCAAAGAATTTCATTTAAGCTTCACTGAATTGAAAAGGCTCAACCAGACTCAACATTTCCAACTTCCTAGCAAGTAGCAGAAAATCTACCTGACAGTTGCTATGGAAACACGAACAGGAAGAGTGAACCACCAGCCTATAAATCCACAGAGAAACCTTTCTTAATTGGAAGGCCTTTAACCCACACATTTTTCTCATAGCTGCAGAGCTTATTTCTAAAGAGATTATTAAATTCCTCAATTGACTTATGAAGGATGCTTCCCACTATATTACTGTGCTTTGGGTGCTCATTCTTTATATCTGTTTCCAAAATTACAAAGCAGACCAGGGATAATAAAAGTTAACACAGATGTTTCAGCGAAAAATCCATATGATGTTCCAAAAATAACTTCAGTGGCAATGCTGAACAAAAAGGATTCCAATACAAGAACTGAGATGGTGCAGACATGCTTGTTTCAAAGTTATACCTGTCACCAGACTTCTTCACCTCTCTCCAACCAATGCAACAGATCAGTGCAGGTGGGAAATCCTGACAGCATTTCCCAATGTTTAAGAACAGTGATCAAATTGGAAAAAATAAATAAATAAGGTGCTGGACCTGTTAATTTTATGCTCACTCTTGATTTTTTTTAATTCTCTTTACATTTGAAGGTAAATACTAACTAGTATGTGGCTGACCAAACAAGAAGCAAACAGACACAACTCAATGTCTCCATGAATCTCAGTTGCCCTGTGGTAGCTTTTGTTGGTTAGTTCATAACTTGATTGAATTTCATAATACAATCTATATGAGGTGTAGGAGTTAAAACAGGAAATGCAGAATATATAAATCTACCCGTATTCTTCCTTCCTGCTATATTAAAGAGCCGTCCTTCCTCCCCACCCAAGCCAGTGCCCCACGTGAATTCAGCTCCCACCCTCTTCAGCTCCCTCACACACTTTTTTATAGGTGTCGTGGCTGCAAAGCAACAGTCGCCCAAGCCCATGTTCCACTCTTGTACTGCTGTTTCTCTTCTCCTTTCAGCCAATATTTGAATCATGTTTTTCCCCTCTCTGCCTCTGCATCCCTACTTTCTGTTCTCCCTTGAGCTCCCTGCAAGATGGCACCCACTCCACCACCACACTCGGCCATTAAGGTCCCAGACTTCTCCTCTGACGAGGTGGGCCAGTTACATCTTGTCTGGGTGACCTTTCCCCCCACGCCCATCGTGTGCGCCCTCCTTGGGTTCCTCCCATCCTTCCAGTCTTCCTTCTTTGCCGCGGGCGCCTTCCTAAGCCCTCTTCTGCTTCCACTTTCCGCCTCAGGCCCTCCCATGGCTTCTGTTACCAGCAACACACTAACAACTCACAAATACTTAATTCCAAACTCTCTGTAAAAAGGAGAATAAAAAAAAACATCTACCACATCAGGCTGTTGAGAGCACTGGAGACATTTAAAACTTGTCTGTCGCATTATCAGCACCCCATGGAAGTGTTAGCTATTATTAGTACGTATTTCAGACACTTTAAAGACAGCATGTGCAAAAACTTTCTTTTCCTCATAGTGTTTCTTCCTTCTGGTTGTTTCTGAGTAAATCTCCTACTTGTCCTTTCAGCCCATTTTCATCACCAGCTCCACCAAAAAGACCCCATCATCCTTCCTGCATCGGGGGTCCCTAAGGTGGGCTGTCAAAGCATGCTGCATTATTAACGGTCATATCCTACAGCACTGCAATTGCCTATTTACCAGTCTCTTCACACTTTGAGGGGACAAAATTGTATGGTTTTATTCACTATTTTATCCTCAACAAATATTTATGGAGCCATGAATGAAGGAAACTGGATCAGTCTATAACATAAACCATTAATTAGTCATCCTTAATCTATTACTTCATGGTTATCCTGTGAAGTATTTCACAATTTCCACAGTTTCATCCACCCTCAATCTCTTTTTATGAAACTCTAGCCACTGCCAATTAAACTTAAGGAAGTATCCAGCATTGTTTTGATTTCAAAATTACACTGATGACAAGAACTCTTCATGTAAGGGGGGTGAGGTGACAAAGTGTGGGTGAAAGATCCTGCGGAAAGGTTAAGGGTATGATGCAAGCAAATCTATACTCCTCTGCACAGGGAGGGTTTTCCCAGTGCCCAACTGAAATCTCCCCTTCCTCTGAAAAATTTACTGGTGCCTGTTCTAACTATTAAGCATCTGCAGAAAATAATCCTCTTCAAAATTATCTGTTTAATGCTGTGAACAAAGCTTTCCTTTGGCTGATGTGCTCAGGAGACATTCTCAGACCACTGCTGACTTTGGGGGGCTGCACAGAGACTCAGGGTTTTCAGTCACTGTGTTCAGGTAGCAGCTAAGGGAAAAAAGTTCGGGGATGGGGTGTATGTAGCTTCCATCTAACAGTTGCCATGGAAGCAAAAACACCTGAGGTCAAGGTCAATATACACACCATTTCACAAACAAAGCGTGGATCATGGCCAAAGCATGGAAGCTGGAAGTCGTACTGATTTACGGTTGACCACACACATGCACTCACACACGCACTCCCGGGTGACACCACTCTGTGCCTTACTTTGTCATCCAAAGAGGCCCTTTGTGTTCTGTTTCACATACTTTCACTTAGAAAACTTTGGAAGGGCCAGGGTGGGACAGTTGGAACAAACACAGTATGTGTTAATCTGATTTCCTTACCCAATATAGAAATTCCAAGGAAATTCCTGTGACCTTCATTTGGGAGTGACGTACACAGTTGGGAGCTTTGACGTTTAAGAGATCTTGTTCTGAATCTAGCACTGCCTCTCGCTTAGCAGTGTGACTTTGGGAAAACATACTGAACCTCCACTGCCTCTCTTGTGAAGAAGAGAAAATAGTACCAGCCTTAGAGGACTGTTGACAGAATTCTATGAAGTTCTATGGATAAGATAGCTTAGGTTAGTAAATTTCAATAAAACATAGCTCAAATAGAGGGGCGCCATGTAGTGCCAATCTACACGAGGTCATCTCCGGTGAATACTGCTGCTAAACCTCCCAGGGCTTCGATCAGAAGGAAGGTGGATGAATCTGCCCTTGGATTGTTTACCACCTGGATTTGAACACTAATAACTTATAGCTATCTGTAGTCCCGACCCTTGATGGAAAACATAATTTCAAAAATATCTTTTGAAACAGTAGGTATTCAACCTGCTCTTTAAAATTTATAAATAGAAATAGAACTTGTTTGTTGAAATATATAGAATGCTAAAATAACATTAGCAATATATGTATCATGCAGGACAATATATATATTGGACAAAAAGCAATTCTTCTACATAGACAGTGGAGCCAAATGTCTTTCTGGTTCTATTTTTCTTTAAAAAAGAAAAGCAAAGTCCCAAAAGCCTACAGATACTTCAACAAGAGTGGACTTGGAAGTTCGGCTCGCTGGTTTGATTCATAAAACTGTATTTTACCTTTTGAGATCTCACCATGTGATATAATAAGGGCGCATATTTTCACATCAGTTCACTAATTGAATGCTTATAATAACATTGAAATTCACATTGGTTTTTGAATATCATTCCTATTTTTGCATATGAGAAAACTAAAACTCAGAGAAGTTAAGCAGTTTCTATAATCACCCCAAGAATTAGACACAAACAAGATTCACGCTCGGCTGTCTGATAACCAAGACTCTGTTTCCCTGTGACAGAGCGTTGTCTCCTGGCCCGAGGACACTTCAGCTGCCGGTACTGGAGCCCACTGTCCCCTGTGCTTTATGCTTTCACCTCCCTGCCTCCTTCCTTCGTTTTTGCACACGTATATGTCTCCTGCCTGAAGTACCTTTCCTTCTACTCAGTATTCAGTAATTGGTTTAGTATACTATTTGCCTGGAAAGACATTTGAGAGGTGCCATCGCTGTTTTCTTTCTCTCATGAATGGGGAAATCCTCTCCTGTGGTGCATTGGTGTCCTCCCTTCAGGCCCCCTGACAAGGCCCCACTACCTCTTCCTGCCTGAACGTAGGCATAAATCCTAACTGTGACTGTAGGAACTTACAGGCTTTGTTCTCACGATTTCAATTTTAGTTTCCTGTTTACTTTGTGTGAAGGTACATAAATAAAACCATGTACTAGGAGGCTTCAACATTTTAGGAATGTGAATTTTATCACATATCCAAATCTTGGGTTATAAGCTTCAACACCCAACATTCTGCAAGCAGAATTTTCTCCTAGTAGTAAATATGATTAATGTGTGTGCAGTGCCGTTAAAATTATTTTCTAGTAGTTGGCTATGTAGCTAACACAAAGGAACACATTAAGAAGTACCACCATACACAAGTTGGAAAATGAGTTTTTGAGCAAAAGAAGAGTCTCATGGTATACTCACTGCTGAACATGCCTCCTCCAAAATATACCAGAACAGAAAAATAACTGTCTTTTTTATTAAACCTTCACTGACACAGTTATCTCTGTGGCTTATGCTTTCCCCCAAGTCCACCAACTTCTATTTCTCTCTCTTATTTCTCAAAGAGGACTTAATGAAGATGAAAGCAGATATACCAGCAGTGTCACCTTCACTTGATGTTAAAAATTACTGTGGAAGGCAGCTATTACCTTGACCTCTCCTTCCCTCCCCTTTCCCATGAAGGAGGCAGAGTCAAGAGCAAGGAATGAGAAATGAGTAAGGTCACATATTGTTACTTATGGAACGTAGTGGATCAGATTATTCCAGTGCTTATACCTCTCTCACTTGCTTTAGGCAACTTGGGTACCTATATTAACTCTTAAGAGCTTCCTTCTCCCCACTAGTGTTTATACTGCTTTAAAATATTAAATTAAGTCTTCTCTAGTTGAGAGACAGGATAAGAAATTAATGTTTTTTGAGAATAACAGCATTTCAGGGAAAGGAGCCATTTTTATAGACAAAGCACCTGCAGCCCAAAGATATAATCCA
Source organism: Phataginus tricuspis (assembly GCA_029783875.1). Lineage (NCBI taxonomy): Eukaryota > Metazoa > Chordata > Mammalia > Pholidota > Manidae > Phataginus > Phataginus tricuspis. The sequence goes on along the minus strand of JAQQAC010009376.1, from coordinate 3,802,064 downwards.
AATTAGAGCAATGATTCAAAGCTAGATATTTCCACTATATCATTCTACTTCTGTTACATTATAAATATAATGCATTTCTTTAAATAAAAATGAACTTATGTCTAAAAACATATTTGGGGTTCTGATTTTCAACAATTGTTTGTAGAGTAACTCATATTGGACTAGTTTTCTTACTGATAAAAATTATATTTTTAAAGGATGTTTGAAGGCACTGGAGAGTGACTGAAATCCAAAGACATGGAGGGGGTTCAACTCTTGGAAACCACAGTGGGTGAGAGCTAGAGACTAGAGCTTTACCTCGGGAGGGAACCCACACTCCTCCGAGCCAGGGATGGCTATGGTCAAGCAGGAAGATGGAGTGGGATTAGCCTGATAGGAAAGAAGACACAGTTTAGGGATGCAGAGTGGCTGGGAACTGAGAGGTTGGGGGAATCCCCAAAAGAATGAAAACACAGAAGGAAAAGCCCTCAAATTGTCATATAAGGTTTCTTCAGATACTTCACACCTTGAATGGTGCATACTTAAGGCCGAGCATCAGGGAACTCAGGAGGATAATAGAAGTCTCAGCTGAGAGGGTTGGCAGGGAGTTCAGCAGCTGCACACTACATAGAAGATTGAATTAGGGATTTGGGTCTCATCCCAAAAGCTGAAGGGGTTTTTCAATATTTTGGATTTTTCACTGACAGACAAAAAGGGTTAGGAGTACCACCCAAGGATGAAGACATTTGCATTAGCATAAAGGAAAAAAACTAAAATGGACTCATCTAAACAAAGTTTAAAAATCAAATTCCTACCAGTCCAAGTTTATTTGCAGCAATTTAACTGCATGCTAGAATAAAACATTTTAGATTTCTCAGAGAAAGATGATAGAATTTGGAGTCTCAACAAGATATAACCCATTTTTTCTTAAAGGAGATCTACATATAGAGAAAAATCAGTCTACAAAAATAGATCTAATGTTAATATGTGAACATTAGCAGGCAGGGATTTAAAGAAATATGATAAATAATCTATAAGAATTATATATAATATATAGTGATGTATCATATATTATACACATGATGCATTAATATGATTATATACATATGATTATACATTATATGTATAGATCTATATTATGTAATATATATTACTGTATATATTATAACACATACAATATATACATATTTATTGTATAATATATATTATACAAATATATGTACATATATATTATACAATGTATACATACTTGTATTTCCCAAAGAAACTGTATTTTAAAATGATACAAAGCTGTTTGCATAAAATGCTAATAGAAGAATTGGAATGAATTACTAGAAGACATTTGATAAGCCAATATAAGCAAAATGAGGAATAAAGGAACAAAAATCAGAGAGGACAATGAGAAAATAAGATGGTAGATTAAAACCATACCATGTTAATAATCACACTAAATAAATGGACTAAAATATTCCTTTTACTTGTAATGAGCTTTTCCAAATGTTTCAAAGGATATTGACAATAATTACCACAGGTTTGATATTTTTAGTACCAACTTTACTGATAGTAAAGATCAACTTATATAATGTATGAATGAATGAACACTGAGAAAGTTACCAATTTAAGTTGTTGATAGAATCACTGTAAAGAGGTACCAAGCAACACCCATCTTCACACTGGACAAGAAAAATAGGTTAATCCTAACAAGATGAAATAAACTACAGCATTGGGGAGACTTAGATTAATAGCAATTCATATGAAAAAGACTATAAGGTCAATATAGTCTAACAGGAAGTGTATCAGACAACAATAGCAAATACCAACTGCAGAAGTAGAACTGGGTAAGGGATTGCAGATGAATGGAAGCAGGCTTTGAGCACCACATAGATACATCACATGTGCAGTATTGCACTCAGTTGTGTTTGAAGGGGGAATACTGGAATTAGAATGAGTAAGAAGAGGACAAATAAGATAGTAAAAATCTTGCAAATAATGTCCATCAAGGATAAACCTGTACAAAAAAAGAATAATTAAGCTGAAGAAGGGTCTGAGGGAGATGTACAGTTGATGTACAATCATGATGTAAATGTATTTGTTTCCATATAGCTCCGAATGGCTTCTGCCTCCTGTTTCCATAACATCATGTGCACAGTGTGATGTTAGTGTCATGCTGTGTGGCATACCACATAGGAGGAAAGACTCTGTTCAGGCATCAGTCAATAAGACCTGCAGCTTGCCCTGTTCTTTCTGGTAACAGAATCTTGACTGCTCCGTAACTATCATTCTTTCATGCTGGCCTTGTACATGACTATTAGATAATTAATGTTGTGAAATATTCAATACATTTTTCAAAACAATGGATATAATCTCTATATATATTGTGTTTGTATGTGTGTGAGATGTATGCATATACATCCTACTTTATCTCTAGCACAACAGACACAATCATTTGATGGATGTGACTATGATTATTATCTATGGTCCTATTACATCCAGAGTTTCTTATTCCCTCAAATTCTACTTCAATTTATCTTCTTTTTGAGGATAGATTTAATATGACTACTTCCTCCATTCAAGGCTCATCTGTGGATTCCAGAGAACCTGTCCTCATATAATTGTTCAAACATCTAACATATAGAATCTGTATTTATTTAGTCCTAGATATTGTTTTCTACTTTGTTTTTGCCTAGGTAGCAGATTTCAAGCAAAAGATATTTCCTTTTAATGAAATTCCCATGGGAAAGGGCTTCTGTCTCACAGCATGGCATGGTGGAAAAGAGAACAAACTCAAGAAATCCTGATCCAGCTATATGCCAGCTGTGGGACATAGGGCATGTTACTTAGCCCCTTTGTTTCCCACTACCCACCTCACCAGGTTTTGTCAGCATTAAATAATTTAATACTGTAAATTCCTTAGAACAGTGCCTTGCACATAATAAAGACTGTTGTTATTTGTATTCCTCTGTGATACATCTGGAATACCACCTGGTAGAACTTTCTACCTTATGTACTAGTCATCACTCAGTGTGCCACTGGAAGTAATATATTTAGGCAACCCTGTGGACTTACAGAAGAGACCTTTGTTTTTAATCATATAATTCTTGGTAAATATAAATGTCATAATTACTTGTATCATGTTTGTTTTCTCTACGAACTTAAGATATTCCTAAAGTCAGAGACAAGGTCTTAACATTAACTAGAATAGAACTAAAATATGTCAATAAAATGTTTTTGGATAAATACTTTTTTTAAGTTAGAGGAAGGCACCATTCACTTAATTTAAGGAAGAAGTAACAATACAAGTTACCCAAGAATATGGCTTCCATATTATTAAATATGAAAGCATGGTATCCATATATGAAGGATATTATAAAGAGATTCCAACACAATTAGAAATTTTAAAATTAGTCCCTTTTATCCCTAAGATTCTATTGCTATCTCTTCTATTCCTTGAGCATACATTTGTTGAGCATTTACAATTTATGAAGCATTGTACTAAGTGGAGAAAACTAACATTCACAAGAAACTTTCTAGACTGAAGATAAACAATTAACATAAATAGTTACAACTTTAATAGAGGTAATTACAGTCTGTTATACAGGATCAGTTCATATGGGAAGTCACCTGCAGGTCAGTCATGAAGGATGAGGGACAGCCTGGTGATGACCAGATTGGAGTGGTCTAGTAGGCAGATGCATTAGAAAATCCAATCTAATAATATTTTAGGCGAGGGAAGCTTTGACTATAACTGGATTTCTCAGAAAGAAAACTAAGATATGGAAAAGTAAAAGGGATGCCTTGTTCTAATTATTATTAATGATAGAATCAGGAACAATATCCAAACTTTAAAAGTTCCATCTCCATTCTAAAGTGCTGTGTCTAATTGTAAGACATGATAATTTTAGAGCTGATTTTGTACCCCTTCTAAGGTTTAACTATTTTGTATGGATTAGTCCTCATAATAATGAACAGTAATATATATTACAACTGATGTTCTTAATAAAACAAAAACAATTTGACTAATCCCTTCAGGCAGACAGAAACATTTCAGAGTTCTGCATCGAACCTCCATTCGTGTCTTAGTATTTGGTTGTTTTCCCAAAGGACAATAGTTGGAATGCCCAGACATTTGAGAATAGCCTTTCCTTTGATTTTTTCTTTTGGTCAAGCTCAGGGTTCTTAAGAACTCCATGCTAGTCTTACACACAAACACATGTGCCACACACTGCATTACAATTTATAGGCATTTTGCAAATTTTCAAGGATAATTTGACTACACATAATTTTTACTTTATGAGCTAACTAGAATGAAACCCTGTGCTGGATCTCCACTGTTCTTTTCTTTCAAATATTAGCTATTTTTATTATAATCACCATGCCTGTCTGATGCTGTTTAGTTCTCTATTTCTATTATAAAGTTGATTCATTTCATTTAATATTAAAATGATAGAGAAATTCCCATTGGTTATAGACATGATCCTTAATGCCTCTCCCCATCCCTGCTTTCTGTGCCCAAGTATACTGTCCTACAAACACCTCTGAAAGGGCCTCTTACAAAGACCACTTTCTCCATATTGGTACATCAAGGCCATTATTGGTAGGGATGGCAGTTCTTTTTTCTCAGCCATAACAACCACCCAAAGACCACAACACTGATAACAGGACAAACTCAGACAAAAGCACTATCCAAAGACTACCAAGAAGCAATCATTTCAGAACAAAAGAATGATTCCTGCACACTTCTACACACCCACATGTGGAGAGATACTTTCCCCTCATATGCGGTCAGGTCTCTTTCCCCCTAGCCATTTCCTTCCCTCAAGAGACGTCAGTTCCATTCTTTGTTTCTTAGAACCATGCTCTGTAAGATCAGGACCCTGGGGATTTTCAAGGGCAGGTTGGCAGATGCTATGAATTGCTCATCCAATATGCATTGCGATGGCCTTCTAGCACCCAGAGCCTGATGAGCTAAATACTCTATTTTCAAGGTTTTCTAGGGTTCCCAGGTCTGTGTTAGGTCCTGCCAATCAGATTCTTTCCTTTGAGTCCTGGATCTGAAGGGATCAAGTGAGGACAGAGGCAGGACCTGGGGTGGGCAGCTAGAGCAGACTGGTGGAGACGGTGTCCTCCTGGACCTAGAAGGTTTTCTGACGTTTTCCTGATTCTACAGGTTTCTGGCTGAGGTAGAAGCAACAACGCTCGGGGGCTACCCACTTCTGCAATGTGGCTTTGAGAGTCATTCCTGGAAACTCAGCCTAGAGTTTGTTTCTTTACCCTCTGAACTAGTTTTAAATTATTTAATACCATTTCTCCTCAAACTTCATTAAATAGGAAATTTCTTTCTGCTTAAACTATTTAAACTGGATTTTTTTTTTCAGAAATTGAATCATTACTAATATATTCTGAGAAGGCCATTAGAGAAGACCCTAAACTGAGAATTTCTGAAGGGACGTGGTTCTGAAAATCTCTGTGCTCTCTGATTGTAAATGTAGCATGTGGTCCTTCTGCTTTTGTGAGTCACGGATACGTTCACTTGGGTCTGAATTTACATAGGCTGAAGGTGGCTCATAGGATTGGTGAGGAGTTATATGTTGCTGGAAGAGAGCGGTTTTAGTAGTGAAGTAGTCCACTGACATCCAACTTTGCAGGATTTAGGGTAGAATGGGACTCCTGTCCTCGAGAAACGTGCTGGAGAAGACAAAAATCCCTTCTTCCAACCAAGACCACACCTTAGCAAGCTCACCATTGCTTCATATTCTGAAAAGTTTCTTCCTCACACATGCAGTTCAGGTGTACTACACATTCGAAGGTGAACATACTTTTTTAAATGATTGAAGGTACGATACACTATTTTTAAAATCACTCAATAGCTTTCCTTTATATTTTACTTCATTATTATTTCAGTTGGGCAGTTACTTCTAAATACACTCTATGCAATTTTATGCTCATTCATTCTTAGCTAGAACTCATTAGTATAACCTAAGGTGATCTGAATTGTGTACAAGTCATTTAAATTTGCATAACGAGCCCCAGCGCCTCTCTCTCTCATGAACTAAGAACTAAGGAAAAATTTGACTGCTTTGGGAGAGCCATAAAATTGGTTCTTTGGAGGAAGGATCTCTTTATAATCTTTAATCAGGGTCTGAAGACAATACAGCTAAAGTGCCAATGACCTTTGATTAGAATTGTGCAAAAGTTCACTCTAGGAGGGACAAGATTTCACCTTTGTATTGAAAAATACAATATTTCTTTCTATTACACATGATCTTTGAAAGGCCAGTAAGTACATTCCACATAGACCTCTAAGAGGGAGAGATTTCTAGTGCGCTCTCCAAGAAGGAAAGAAAGCTGATCTAAAAATGAGGGCAGGCCAGATTCAAGATGGTGGCATGAGAGGTGAGATAGAGAACTCCTCCCAAAACCACAGATAGTGCGAAAATATAGTTAATACAACTAACCTTAAAACAGCACCAGGAAAGAAGGCTGCACCAGACAGCATACAGACCCAACGAATAGGGAAGACCTCACGAAACAGGGTAACATACAAAGCCTTGATCTGGCAGGACCCAGGTCCTTCCCCCACCCCAGCTCACCGGGCAGGAGGAAGAGAAACAGAGCAGGGAGGGAGTGTAAGCCTGGGACTGAGGAACACCCAGCCCTGGAGGTCTGCTTTGCGAGCAAAAACCTACACTGTGTGGTGCTCTGAAGGATGGGGAGCTGGGACAGGTGGAGTGCTTGAGAAACAGATCCTGGCCATTTGTGGAGGACGGGATCCACACCTGGCCGCTTTGGGACAAGGGAAGGGCAGGTGGTCTGAGAGGCTTCCTAGGAGCGAGAGGGCTGCTGAAGGGGCGGGGTTTGCACAGAGCTTGCTCCGCGGGAGAAGGGATAGGGGGACAAGGTTGTCTGGGGGCGCTCTGACCAGCAGATTGGAAATTTTGAGGAGTTTCAGGCGCTCCATCCCCCTGGCTTGCTACTCAGCTCTGAGGTCCCCCACTATGATTCACAACCTGCTGCAACTTCCTTATAGCCTGACAGCAGTGGGTCACAAACTGGCAGTCACTGCACTGGCATCAGGCCAGTCAGAGGGAGGCTCCGCCTACAACAGCTAGAGACACAAAGCACAGAGGCTTACACGGGTGTGCTCGGACCACTGGCTCTGATACTGGAGACAGGCGCAGCCGACTGGAGTCAGGAAACAGATCTTCCCCCCCCCCCCCCCAGGCACCAGCTCTGCTAAAATATGACCCCAAATATCACCGTAGGGGCTGAGAAGCTCCAGAGACTCCAGCTTCTGGGCAATAGACAGCACCATACAGAAATATGAAATGTCAAGAGAACATGGCACAGACCAAAATCACACAAACCCCAGAAAAAGGGCCAAATGAAACTGAACTCACCAATGTTCCTGAAAGAGAGTCCAACATGCTTATGGAGGTACAGAAAAATATTCAAGAACTCAGGAACGAATTTAAGATGGAGATTCAATAATTAAGAAATTCCATATCTGAAATGAAACATACAATGGAGGGATTTAAAAGCAGATTAGATGTAGTTAGTAGAAGGATGGTAAATGGAACAGAAATCAGAGAAGAGGAATAAAAGAAGCTAAGGCACAGAAAGAAAAAAGAATCTCTAAGAATGAAAGAACATTGAGAGAATTGTGTGACCAATCCAAATGGAACAATATTTGCATAATAGGGTACCAGAAGAAGAAGAGAGAAAAAGGAACAGAAAGTGTCATTGAGGAGGTAATTGCTGAAAACTTCCCCAATCTGGGGAAGGAGATAGTCTCTCAGGCCATGGAGGTGCACAGATCTCCCAACACAAGGGACCCAAGGAAGACAACATCAAGACATATAATAATTAAAATGGCAAAGATCAAGGATAAAGACAGACTTTTAAAAGCAGCTAAAGAGAGAAATAAGATTGCATAAAAAGGAAAATCCATCAGGCTATCATCAGATTTCTCAACAGAAACCTTACAGGCCAGAAGGGAGAGGCATGATATATTTAATGCAATGAAGCAAAAGGGCCTTGAACCAAGAATACTCTACCCGGAAAGGTTATCATTTAAATCTGAAGGAGGGATTAAACAATTTTCAGATAAGCAAAAGCTGAGTGAATTTACCTCCCACAAACCACCTCTACAGTGCATTTTGGAGGGACTCCTATAGATGGAAGTATTCCTAAGGCTAAATAGATGTTATTCAAGGGATAGAAAAGAGTACAGAATATGATTCATAACATACAAAGAATGGAGGAGGAAGAAAAAAGAGAAAAAAATAAAAAAGAATCTTGAGGTTGTGTTTGTAATAGCATACTAAGTGAGTCAAGTTAGACTGTTAGATAGTAAGGGAATTACCCTTGAACCTTTGGTAACCACGAATCTAAAGTCTGCAATAGCAATAAGTACATACCTATCGATAATCACCCTAAATGTAAATACTCTGAATGCACCAATCAAAAGACACAGAGTCACTGAATGGATAAAAAAACAAGACCCATCTATATGCTGCCTACAAGAGACTCACTTCAAACCCAAAGACATACACAGACTGAAAGTAAAGGGATGGAAAAAAGTATTTCATGCAACTAATAGTGAGAAAAAAGCAGGAGTTGCAGTACTTGTATCAGACAAAATAGACTTCAAAACAAAGAAAGTAACAAGACACAGAGAAGGACATTACATAATGATAAAGGGGTCAGTCCAACAAGAGGATATAACTATTATAAATATCTATGCACCCAACACAGGATCACCTAAATTTGTGAAATAAATACTAACAGAATTAAAGAGGGAAATGGAATGCAATGCATTCATTTTAGGAGACTTCAACACACCACTTACTCCAAAGGACAGATCAACCAAATAGAAAATAAATAAAGAGACAGAGGCACTGAACAATGTATTAGAACAGATGGACCTAATGGACATCTACAGAACACTCCATCCAAAAGCAACAGGATACACATTCTTCTCAAGTGCACACAGAACATTTTCAAGAACAGATCACATACCTGGCCACAAAAAGAGACTTGGTGAATTCAAAAAGATTGAGTAACCATCTAGGGTACTCACAGAACTCTCTACGGATAATCTGATTATTGAGATACTAGACTTATCTCGGCAGACATTAGACCAACACACAAACATGACATGGTTAACAGTGTCAAAACTGACAACAGCAAAGCAACTCACAAAAACATGTCATAGGTGGGCCATTTCATCAAAGGGCAGTGTGTACTGATGAATGATTTAGCTACTCCTTCGGAGATGCTGAAAAAGTATTTGAGAACATGTAAACCATTATTTATCTCTTTTTATATTTTAATATATTATGGTTATACTGCTTTAAAGTGAAGTCTGCTAAAACTGGTAAGGGGATATTTCCAAGCTTCAAGGACTGTGAGTTCAGTCAAAGGGAATCTAAAAGAATCACACCTGAGGCAATCTGGAACTTTGTGCTACTGAAACAATCTGTATCATATGTTGCGTTAAAAGGATGATGGCATCATGATTCTCTGGTTGTGATGCAGTCGAAAGAGTACAGTTTTTATAACTAGGCAATCCTGTGTTTAAATGTTTTCTCCATGATATACGAGCTTGGAGAACTTTAGTTAAATCACCAGAAGTCTCTGAACTTCAATTTCCTCAATTTAAAATACTGAGGGAACAATACTGCTAGGGAGTTCCCTAGTAAAAAGAATTAGAGATAAATGTATCATGATCTACTTGCATGCGGGTAAAGTACCACATGAAGAGGTGCTCAGCAAAGGATTAGCCAACATATTAGAAGACTAAGTTTTGCATTTTCTCATGGCTGAAGAGGTCATAAATAATGGGAAGAGTTGGGGGGGCATTTTCCTTTTTTGTACCCCCTAAATATATCTATGGTTTGTTCTTTGAGTTCTGAGGTCTTTGCCTTCAAATTGTTCCTGGCTGGCCAAAAACAGACGGCTGTTACCCAAAAGGCTACCTCCATCCAGACTTCTATTTTTGAAAAAAGTTTAAATTGTAAGAGATAGATGGGGACCAACTGTAGGAAGAACATTCCCTCCATGGCAAGGTTTGTCAGTTCTAGGCCTCACAGGGACTACAGGTGCCCCAGGGTGCAGCAGGACTTCAGACACAGATGGGCACAGAGGCCCCGGGAGCAAGAAGGTGAACTTCTGCAGTGCGGAAGCCTGGCAGGGAGGCTTACTCTCCAGTACAGCAGCTATACCGGGCAGACATTACATCAGGTGTCTCATGCAATACTGATGACATTGGGCGACACTGTCTGTGCGGGGCCTGCCCCACCCTGGCAGTGTAAGCCCAGGATTCTTGTCTCATACAAAGGAAAGAATAAAGACACTTCGATAATGACAGAGAATGCATTTCTTTTTTTTCTCAGCCAAGAAAGTAGGGTTTCAGAGTAGATTAAATTTGGTGTAGAAAAAAAACAAAACAAAACAGAAAAGGAATATTACATTCTTCCACTTCCATGTTGTGGAATAATGTTATCTTGCCAGAGGATTTTAGCCCTGGGCAAGTTCACTCTGGTTTTAGTGAGACTGAAAGATGACAATGGGATGTTTTTGGAGTAAAAGGGATTATATCCAGCTTTATTCTCATGGTGGCAGGCCAAGCCCTAGAATCCCATCTGCCTCAGGGCAAGTCTGCATGCAGCAAGCCAAATTTCTGCCTCCAAGTCTCTCTGCCACCTTGCAGACCCAAAGCACTAGGCAGAAGTCTTTATACAGAATCTTAATGAGTTGCTATCCACACATGTGCAAGCTTGTGCCTGTGAGCATTGCACATGCACAGTGAGCAAACATACCAGGATCAGGTAAGAATCCTGGCCATGGAACCTACATATTCCTTACACTCCACCCCTCCAGGATTCCTGCCTCACAATCTATGCACTCTCAATCTTCTCCAATGGTCCCTGTGTGAGAAAGCTGGAGCATTGTAACCAAATTCTACAATAACAGCATAGGCTACAATAATATACAAATAACAAAAATTATGATACAGTAACAACAGAAATGATGATAATCGTCAAGCCTGAGGAGATCATTGGCCACCAAGTGATTATTCCAGCTGTATTCAAACAAGTTCTACTCAGATGAGTTAATGACTCTCACTTTCCATGCACACCTAGCAAGGAGCAGTTTTGCTAGGGTGTGTGTCCAATTCACACAGATGTTAGAGGAGATTAACCTTAAGGGCAATAAGACACATGTTTTAGTGACACCAACATGGGCAAATCTTGTCCATCAGGCAGGATGTATGTGAGAGAGTGGTCCTGTGACAGGACAATGTCAGGAAGGGGGTGCTTTCTAGATCTAGTATACCATACATTTACTTCTCTCCCTGGGGGGCTACCACGGGGTCCATGTATAGGGCTACTGTAGGCACATGCACTGGCCATAATGATAAAACAAAACTCTCTGGTAAGATGTTCTTATTTTCTGGCCATTAGAGTTACACTACCATGTCTTTGGGGGCCACTCTTCTGTTACTCCAGGAATACACAGGAAGTCAGCCTCCAGGCATTGTCCCCAAAGTGCCAGGAGGGCCAGCCATCACTGGTCCATGTATGAAAACACCCAAGGTCATATCCACTGAATGGAGTCTCCAGGGTTTATCCCAGTTGGTCATGGCAGTAAGATATTATTCTGAAGGCCAAATCCTGGCTTCAATGACATCCTTGGTTTGTATTTGCAATTTTATAGGGGAGGCAGCAATGTGTGTTAGCATGTCTTTGGAGCTCAATGCCACTTTCCAGAACTTTTCATTCAAATGCCATAAACCTGTTCATAAGTGGACTGACCATCCCACTAGACTATTGGTGTCTGACTTCAGGCTAGGTTTTCACAAACCATTGTACTTTTCTATCATGCCTGCCCTAGTAGAATCATATGTTATGTGAAACTTCCACTTTATTCCTAATTTTTGCACCCATTCTTTTAGTGCATGTCCAATAAAATGGGTGCCTTGATCACTCTCAGTTACCTGATTTCGGCCATAGGCTTAAAAGAGACACTTCTGGCCTCTTTTGGTGGTTTGCTGGACTGCACAATGCACAGGAAAAGCAACCAGAAGTCCAGTAGCTGCATCCACACCAGTTATGACATATCAATACCTCTCTGACACAGGCAGGGGCCTAATATAGTCTATCTGCCACCGGATGAGGGGTATAAGCCCCTTAGCTATTGTTCCATGTTGCTGTGGGACTCAGTATAAGTCCCTTTTAGAGCACACAATGCACTCTTGCCAGCCTCTGCTGACTTCTTCAAAGATTAAAGTCAGGCCCCACCAACAGGTTATAGTCCACATGATAGTCATCTCTGCAGGCAACAGACATTGATGTAACCATAGGACCACATCAGAGGAAAGTCTTCCTTCTAGCCAGCATACCTGGGCCAATTCATCTGCTTGATCATTTCCTGGGAATGCCAGTGGCAAATGGCCTATGCTCTTTCCCAGACTTGTGACCAGAATCCAAGAGGTTGGCAAGCTCATTCAAGCTGCTGTCGAGGCCCCAGTCATAACCATCTTCAGTCACATGGATATCCAGCTCACAGGTCCTTTATGGTCTGTCTCACTCAAAGCCTGCACAGCCTTGACTGTTCACTTTGCAACAGTGACGGCAAATGAACATGTTTTATCCCAGCCCAACTTGATGCCCTTTTATACCAAATGGTTTAGGGGCCTGAGAACTTGTGCCAAGTGCAGAATAAACACTCTTCCAGTAGTCTAAGAGACCCAAAACCTCTTACAATACCACCACATTTGTCTGTAAGAGAATCAGAAGTAAGCATAACATCATACACGGTATTAGATGCCCTATTCCCAATGGTATTTGGGCTGGTTTCACTCTGACAGCTTCACCCCAGCATCCATCTATAATAGTGGGGATTCTGGAAAACTGCTCAGGGTTGCCCTAAATCAAAGAGCACTCAGCTCCTGTGTCCACCTGAACCAGGATATGTTGCACATTCACTGGGAACCAATGAACTGATATTTCAACATGTGGTTTCTGGTCCCCACCTGGTCCCCAAAGCAGGTGCCTTGACCTTCCCCTCAGTCAACTGTATCATCCAATCATTTTCCTTGGAGGGTTCAGGTGTGGTCAGCTCATTTCCAGCAGAAAGTCCTGCAGCCACATGGGCTGGACTTGCGGCTTTATCCCTGGCTTCCATTTCTTGGTCCTTACTTTAGCTGACTGTTGAAACTGCTGCTCAGGCTTCAATTGTTGCCAGATCTCCAGTAAGGTTTTATTTGACTTTCCAGTCAATTTCTCTCTGTCTGTTCCTACCTTTATCAATTCAATCTATATTTGGGTCCTTGTGACCTTCACAAGGCCCTTTAAACTCTTCCTCTGAGTAGCAGAACATATTTCCTTCTGTGCTCTCATTGTTTCAGCCTCTCCCAAGTCTGCTACTGTATGTGTAACCTAACTTATGGGTTTCCCTAAGTGAGGGGCAAGAATGGCCACTAGGGGCCCCAAGAGGGATGGGGAGCCATTTGAAGCACCACATTTCTCATCCTTGCAGTAAAAGGCTCCTCATCTGGGCCCTAATTCACTGGGCTATAGATAGCATTTTTCATGCCTAAGTCCTGTAACACCTGTTAGAGCTAGGCATACATCTGCCCTCTAGTTGGAGAAGATGGTAAATCACGCTGATTAGGACATACAGTGTGAGGCATGGCCATAATCCTATCGAGGAGGGAGTAACTTTCTGGGGTCCAATGTGCATTTTGCAGTCACTGCCACAAGGCAGGATGAGCTGTCAGGGAAGCCAGCTTTCACATCTCTGATTCATATAAAATGATACTTTCCACTCCTACATCCCAAAGATGCAGGAGTCAAACTGATATCAATTCTGAGAGCTTCTGTCAAAACTGGGAGCCCAAATCCACTAGCTCAGCCTGTATATATGGGCAGAGCACAGAATGCTCTATGAATTGGGGAGGGGGCTGCACCTCTCCCTGAGGAACCCACAGTTGCTGCATCTTTATTTTCTTAACTATAGCCAGGTGGGCTTTCAGCTGGCATCACCCCCACCCCCTTGTCAAACCCCAGTTCTTCCTCCATTTCCAGGGCTGTTGGCAGCTTTCCAGCCACTTCCCCGAGTGCCTCCTCTGTTACACCCGTTAGCTTTTCTACAGTAACTCAGAGCTGGCATTCTCATGCTGCTCTTTTGTGCTTCTTGCAGGAGTACGTCCTTCTCTTTCATAGCTTTTGCCTCTTCCACAGCACCTCATAGCCTGAATTCCTGTGCTTCTTTTCTTGTGCTACCCTTGCATCCTCTACCATCCCCACAGCACCTCATAGTGGCACCATCTCACTCATCAGCCTCCTCTGTGGCGCCTCACAGCTTGTGTCCTTGTGCCGCCTCTTCTCATGCTTCTCGCAAGAGTACGTCCTTCTCCTTTATGGCCTTTCTTAACACTGTGAGAAAAAGCCAACTCATAGTTCCCACTCCTCATGGACACTCTGTTTCTTTAAGGAATTCCCTGTTTTGCTGAGGGCCAACTCTACTGCCTCAGGCATTATTTCCATCTCTCCCCAGTTCTGGGGAAGGGTCCAGTCCTCTAGGAGGCAAGCCACCTCGGTCCACATGTCCACTAGGGGATACCTGAAGGTCTCCCCATCCATAGGGGCAGCCCGCTGAAGCACACCTCCCATGAGGGCAGTTTGCTCCATTTTTTTCAGTCTGCAGCGAATCTTGCTGATGTTGCCAATTGTCTTGCCTGAGGGTTTCAGTCCTGGGCAGGTTTGCTCTGCATTCGGTGAGACCAAAAAATGACAATGGGGTAAAAGGGTTTATATCCAGCTTTAGTCTCATGGTGGCAGGTCAAGCTGTAGCATCCCATCTGTCTCAGGGCACGTTTGCTGGCAGCAAGCCGGTCTCTGCCTCTGAGTCTCTCTGCTGCCTCACATCCCCAGAGCACTAGGCAGAACTCTTTATATAGAGTCAATGATAACTTATCGTCTACACATGCGCAAGCCTGCGCCTGCAAGCATTTCACATGTGCAGTGGGCAAGCAGACCAGGGTCAGGTGAGGATCCTGGCCATGGAGCTTCCATTTTCCTTACCAATGTTTTTGATTAATATAGTACCCTGGCATAGTATCCATGGTGTTAAAAAGGCACAGGCTATTTAAAAAATGCTTAACATTGAGTATTCATTCTCTTTTGGAATCAGAAGATACTATGCCCCCCATCAAAAGTAATGAATAAAGCATTTACTACAAGAGATTACGTTGGCTAAAGAAGATGAGGAACTGAATCATGAAAAGTTGAGATAAGCTTTCAGTCTATAGGAATGAAGGCTTCAACTCCTAGAAATTGAAGCAGAAAGAGTAGTAGGAAAGGAGAAAGAAGTAATAATAAAACACCCTACTATGTGCCTGGCAGTCTGATATGTGTTAAGGGACATAGATTTTATGACCTCCACTTTTGTAGATGTGGAGAGTCTTGCAGGATTTTAAAAATTTGTCTATGTCCATGCAGCTCATAATTGAGGTTTGCTACGATACCTTTTCTTACAAACTAGTGTCCTTTCTGCCATACCTAGTTGTCTCTCTAAAGTGTCTAGTGCTTCCTCAGGGGAAACAATTATGAGGTAAATGTGCCATACTTTAAGTGACCTCATTGAAATTTTTTTATCACCTGCCTTTGAGCAGGGCAACTAATTTTAAATGAGTTGAAGGAGTTTTTCAAAACATAAATTTTTAGCTATGAGACTAAGTTTTTAGGGACAAGAAACATAAGTGATTGGAACTAGGGGTCATCCTAAAATGCCTCTGCAGGCCTGGCAGCAGCCTCATGCCCTGGGGCAAACTGTCCTGGGGAATAGTCAGGCTGACATTTAGATTTTTCCTCTAAGCTCACCTGCTCCTGTCGCTCACACCTGTGACTGAGGGCAGGGCCACTCCTTTGCTTCATTGGGATGATAGCAAAAGGTTTCAATTTTGGGGGGCAAGGATAAATTACCAGAGGACCATTCAGATGTTTTAAATTATATAAGTTCCCTAATGATATAGGAAGTCCTATTGTTTTTCTTGATCAGAAGTTTCTTTTATTTTCTTTGAAAAAGAATCTGTGTCAAATCAGCCATCAGACATGTCCTTCTCTGTAAAGGAATTTAACCAAAGAGCACATGGAAACTGGGCATTTCACCAGTGCATCAGGAAGAATGGGCTACATTTATGTCTTGAAGATTTTTTTTATTAAGGTATCATCGATAAACACTCTTATGCAGTTTTCATATGAAAAACATTGTGGTTACTACATTCACCCATATTATCAAGTCCCCCCCAAACCCCACTGAAGTCACTGTCCATCAGTGCAGTAAGATGTCACAGAGCCACTACTTGTCTTGAAGATATTTTTTATGATAACATTTCAAAAATTAAGAAAAAAAAGCAGAACAATTGCAAATTTGAAAAATGCTGGCAAAAAGAGTCTCTCTTGAAATACCCAGAGAAGCTAGGTGGAAATTCAGAATGCTTATGTATGAAGAAGCGAACAGCATGGTTAGTCTTAGGATGTAAAGTCTCTTTTCCTTCTCCTTTGCCCCGTGCTCAGTAAGCAATATTTTCAAGAAGCAAGTCAGGTACAAACAATACCTAAGCAGATGAAATAAATGAGATGAAGTGGACAGTTTGGACGTCGGAAGGCAGCGATATCCCCGTTCTACTTTTCCACCTCTTCTGTGCTACAGCCAAAGCATGAAAGAGAATAGCAAGACAGCAAGAATCACCACTATACAGGGAAGGGTGGCTGAGCGACACATGTAAGCTACATCCAGAAAGCCCTACAGCGTGTCTAGTTTTCATTAAGGTGTGTTCTTCCTCAAAAATCATTAAGATGCTAAAGAATATTTTTTGGCATAAAATACCTTTCTTTGAGACACATCCACCTTTTTCTTTCTCTCTCTTTTCCATAAAAAATTTGACCTTAGGGGTATTAAGACATCTAGTTTCACTATTACTTATCATCTGATTTTCTAATTTTTACCAGGATAATTGGTTTAAAATGGTAACTATTGTTTTAAGTTGTGTTGGTTTCTATTGTACTAAAGCATATCTTATCATTCTAGGCCATCTGGTTTCTGCTTCTATGAGTTATGTCATTAATGCCCTTTCCATACATGTCTTCATTACTGTCTTGAAGATCTGAAGAAGTTTTAAATTGTAGAATCTATATATTAACCTCCTTTTTTATTTCACATATTGGAAATATTTTATCCCAATCAGTCACTCACTTATGTTCCTTATTGAACAGAAAGCTTTAGTTGAGATGCGGCAAAACCCACTATTTGGTTCCGGGTATTCCGCCTGCAGAAAGAGTGCTGTTAGTCACTATTATGTAACCCAACAGACATGCATTTCCAGATATTAGTCATTGTTATTTTCACTATAGCTGACAACCCCTGTGGACAAACAGGAATTAAAATACTCAAGTGCACATTCTAATTAGGGGAACTTCTTGATTATGTCTGAATTCTATTGGGCCAGTGCCCACAACCCCCAGAGGACTGACAACACGACATGTTCCTTGAGCCTGTTGTACTCATCCAGTCAAATGCCTTGGCTTCCCTCCATTGAGAGGCAATTCTTCATGGGTCTCTTGTGCTTCTGAATGTTTTGGGAGCAGAGGACTTGGTTATAGACTTTGCAAGGATGGCTGTAGAGCAAATAATCTCGGGGGACACAGATAGTGTCTTTCTTTAGAGCAAAGAATATGCACGCTTACTGCGCAGTGAGCGTTATTTGGATAACCTAAGCTCAGGACTCTTATCCTGCGGGTACAGCATCACCGGCCTCTTCTCACTGACCTGCGGGAGTCGGGGGCATGGGGAACTGATACAGCAGTGACGGTGGTGCTGCTCTCTGTTGCAGAGTCTCAAGTGTTCTGTCGGCCTGCATGAACGTCGGGTAGGGGGACTTGTTAGGTTGTACGTAAGACCTCACTACCTATGCAGGCACTGACACTCTTCTTAGGAGTTGTGGATCTACTTCTTACCTGGTGATTGTCTATGCTTTTGCTCTCATGACTCAACCCTTGACCCTGAAACTGTCCTTTGTATTGTCTTAGTCTCATATTCTTAAATCATTATCTTCCTCAGTATTTATGATACCCATTCCCTTGAAACTTACTTTTATCCACATGGGTTTTGCTTTTTAAGTTGTCTATGAAGTCTCTCTCCCAGGCCTGAACCTTTAAATGACTCCTACGCTTAAATATCCTCATGCCCCCAGGGGCATAAGGTCACAAACCCTTTTTTTGTCTTCTTCTGCATTTTCTGGATAGGAAATGATCTTACCCACAATTATTAATGTAATTACTATCATGATTCATGATTTTACCAATTCTATAGCCCTAGATCTTTCCTGTAGGCTACACACCCAAGTAGATTACTGTCTACTTAACATTTTCTTCTGGATATCTCACAGGAACTTAAAACTCAACAAATCTAAAACAGGACCAATGACTATTCCCCTCAAACCCACTTCGGTAGGTTTCCTGTTTTGGTAACTGAATCATCATCTTCCTAGTGATTCAAGCCAGAGATTGGTATACCCACATTTAATCAGTTATAAGGTACTATTGATGGTATCACTTAAACATCTTTTAAAGCAGCCTGCTTTTCTCCATGCCCATTTTCCTACCCTATTCTAAGAAACCAGCATTCCTCCCCCATGTGATCAGAGTGGATTGCTAAATGGTGTTCCTACCGCAAGCTCGTCTCCCTGCCAAACCGTTTTCCATTCTAGCCATTGTGACCTGTCCAAAGTGAAAACCTATTCATTTAACCACCCTATCTAAAAACCCTTGAATGGCCTCCTCACATGTTGTTTATATAAGGTCCCACACAGTCAGTGAGGCCTGAATGGCCGTGGTTTCTGGGCCGGCCTCATTCTCCTACTCTTTTCCCCAAACACAACATGCTTTGTCCCTCCTTAGACCCCAGGCAGATGCTCTTGGTTCCACCTCGAAAGCCACCTTCCTCACGATAGGTAAAGATGTCACACTTATTTTTCTCTTTATTCTTTCTAGACACAGAATTTATTTTTCCTTCCTTTGAAACTGCTGACATGTAAAGGCTTTAAAGCATCTGAGGTTGCTCTGGGGCTAAACTATAAGAAAACCTGTTAACTTTTTCTTTTTGTGGTTCTGGGAGTCTTGAGCTACCTTCTAGGTTGGACTGCTGTCCTGGGCAGACCATGTGGGAATGCCAGATGAAGAATGGAGACTTTGAGACTGCATGGAGAGAGAGAGAAGCACCTTGCCTGAGAGGCAGACGGCGCAGAGAGCCCAGCCTTGTCGCCATGCCCAATGACCGCAGTACCAACTGAAACCACATGGCGCAGAAGAATTACCCATCTGAGCAGTAATCACACAGTCATGAGAGATAATAAATGATAATTTTGTTAAGCCATGGAGTGTGGAAGTGGTTTGTCAGGCAGCCATAGAGTTGCCTTGTCAGAAGCGAGGAGTACTACAGTGGTTAGGGCATTCTGTAGCTCCATGGAGGGTGATGTTGGCAGAAATACACCTGGCACGTAAGGCAAAGTCACATCTAGAGTAAGTGAGTACCAGTGAGAGAAATAATTTCCTCTTCCATGAGGGAAGTCGTCGAATGTAATCATCCTGCCTTAGGTGGCTGGCTGGTGGCCACAGGGAATGGTACCATATTGGACATTCAGTTTTAGTCCCTGCTGTTGGCAAGTTGACCTCTCAGAGGCGGCTCTATCCAGATCAGTTTTGGAGAGTTAAAGCTCATGTTGCCGGGCTCGCCTACCACCATGACCATTTGGTGCATAAGCCCACTGGGCAGGGACAGAGGAGGCTGGCAAAAGCTTGGCTTTCAAGAAGAAATTGGCTTGTTACTATATAATGTGGGCAGGGAAGGATATGTTTGGAATTCAAATTGTCTGCAGTGCCTAAATTATTTCAATACCCCCCCCCCACCAAAAGACAATTCCAGGATATGTAGAATACACTAGTCTCCTTGGCTGTGGAAATAGTCTACTTTTTAAAAACAAGAATAAGTGGCTTCCATCAACAATAATGCCTATGGTTAGATTCCAAAGGACAAATACCTCAAGAGAAGCTTTGTTGTTTGAAAAGAGAATTAGACTTGGAAATTGAGTCCTGGCCTAACTACTTAGTAGCTGTGTTGGGCACAATTCATAGGGTTAGCTAATTTTCACCAGTTAAAGGATAAAGTAGACAACACACTAAATGGCAAGGCACTGGCTGGCATGTGACCCAAAAATAAAGGACAGCTGGATGAATGGGAAACTGCGTGGCAGGGAAACCAAAGATAAACGACACAAACTGACCATAAATCAAGCATGGTTCTGCAAAAGGGCTCTTGCTACCAAAATGTATGCAAGAATTAGGGATGTGGCTTTAATACACATTGCTTTTTCTAACCCAACTCCTATTTTCATTGACATCAACTCCCTCTTCTGTGAGTACTATGGAGTGAGGGTACAAAATTAACATGAGATTACAGGTAGTGTATTTATTAAGGGAGGGCCTCAGAAAGTATGATCCAATTTCAAGGAAAGAGATTGTTGGGACTACATCATATCATAACCTCTTCCTTGTTCTTGTAAGTCTGGCAGATAAAATAGCTGAGATACCTTTTAATACTGCAATTTCTATGTCTTATCCATAATTTCAAGAAGGTCATGGTTACCTAAATAAGATGAATCTGGAACTAAAACAATGAAACTTAATTTCTTAAGTCTCAGTTTTTTTACATGCTATGTTAGGATTATATTAATTTTATGTACAGAGAAATGGTGAAGATTAAATGAGATAATGTCTAACTGGCATTTACCACAGTGTCAATCAAAAACTATATATATTGAAGAGAAAAACTAAAGAACAACTATTCATCAATCACTTGATGTGTTATTCAATGAAAAAATAAAAACTGAACAGACTCCAATTTCATTAAGTTTGGAAAACTACCTATTGCACACATATTACATACAGTAATCTAGGGATTCATCAGCTTGATAAGTAATAAGTATATGCTGGTCTTTCTTGTACAAATGTATTGGCTGAATCTGCATATCTGCTGTAAAATATTTAAAACAAGAAATAAAAACACCTCTAGAACAAGGCATCTTAAAAGTAGAAATTAAATCTAGGAGCTTTTTCTAAAGCCTGAACATCTCATTTAAATAAAACAAACATTTCACCTCCACATTAGACATTTAAACAGGAGCCTCGTGGGTCAATTAATTTCCTAACTTGTTTCGGACATCATTAAAGTATTCAGCTATCATCTGGCCTACCTACATTTGGGATGATTGGTTCTAGAGAATTCTTAACTCATAAGTAAAAAAAATGATCAACTCATATTCTGAATTCAGCCTCTCAGAATTCTTTTTATTTCCAGAGTTTTTCTTGGGCAGGAAATGTTTTTACCCCCTTTCATATGGAAATTATTTCTACAATATGCACCATCAATATTCATCAAGTATCACACCAATTAACAAACCGTGAATAATCTGGAGCAAAAATTTAATGCATGAAAACCCACAAACATATAGGTGGCTGTTAATAAGGCTATGTTGAGGTACTCACGCACAAATTTAATTTTAAATATACTTCCCTTAAGGAAGGGGTATCAATGTTAATTTAAGAATTTAATTTGTATGGCGTTTTAATAAAATGTCTTTCAAGGAATGTGCAAAAACCTCATGCCAGGAACTTTGCTTATCAGCCATTTAATTTTCTTTTATGGAATGGAAATAGACTATTTCCTTTATATTTTTATAATTTTATATAACTTTTGAGGAGTTAACATAACCTTATAGTATCTTAGTATCAGACAAGTAATACAAATTGTTTGAATATATATTTCATAAAACAATTTTGAAATTAGTAGTAAAAGGACATTTTTAACAGTATTAAAGTTTATTCAAGGCACTCTGAGGTTGATGATTTCTGTATGTGAGCTCGCACTGATTTTTAAATTTACACACATTCTATTTGGCTTTCCAAACTGAGTGTTTTAAACTGGCAACTATCAATCCCAGATAACTTCATAATATTTATCTTTTCTTGTCTAAACTTGATGACATAGGAAGAAGGGAGGGCAATCTCTTCTATACAATGAGAATACTGAGGCCCAGGAGATTTATATTTTTCCAACAACTTGTGAACAACAGAACAGCAGAGCTGGGACTAGATTACACCTCCCTGTCCTTACTAAGCTTTTTCCCTCTCAGTAAAAGAATAAAGTAAAGCCAACAAAAGTTGAGGGGAGGAAATTATAAAGACACAAGCAGAAGTCAATTACATTAAAATAAAGATATGATAGAAAGGATCAACAAGAAGAAAGCTAATTCTTATAAAGACTAATAAAGTAGGTAAATCTTTGGCATGACAAATCAAAAAGCAGCACAGATAAAGAATACTATTAACGTAAAGGAGGATTAATTAGAGCTAAGATTAATTATAATAGAAGTTTTAGCTATTATAAAATACAAAATATACCTTCATGACAAATTTGAAAATAGACAAAAATCTCTATTTCCTAGAAAATATAATTTACCAAAGCATACTGAAGAAATAGAAAACCTGAAGAGACGTCTCATGATGAAAGATGCTCAATCCACATGTAAAAATTTATCCTTCAACAACAACAAAAAATCAATAAAAGCATTACAGGCCTGTATGACTTTTTAGGTATCTCCTACCAAATGTTTAAGGGAGAGGTAATTCCAATATTATGCAAACTCCCAAGAGAAGAGTAAAAAAGGTGGGGGGATGGGTACCATATCCTTATCCTAGTTTATGAGGCTAATATAACTGTTGGCAGAACCAGGTAAGAAGAGCATGAAGAAAGAAAAACTACATTCTAGTGGTGTTACTCATGAACATAAATGAAAGCCCTAAATAAGTATTAGCAAACGAAAATTTCACAATATGTGACTGAAAATGTCAATTAGCTATATTTTTAATCTGTTCAGAGGATCTTTGTTTTTTCCTTAGAGCATTCAATCCTTTGCATGTATTTTATATTTTTATTTATACACGATTGTGTTAAATAGCTCCTACTTGGCCTAATTTTTCCTTTTCCTTTGTTCTTCTCTTCTCTTCTGACTGAATGAGTTTTGTCTTTCTTATTGTTTTACATTAACTTGTCCTATTTTTTCTGTTCCTTTTTCTCACCTTTTCTTTTTTGCTGTCTTCCACACTTACTTTTTCAATTTTCCCTTTCTTTATGTGTTTGGAAGTTGGAGGCAGTGATTTTCTACTGATGTTAACATGGTCTAAACTTAATAGGTATTGTCAATCAACTTTCAACTAGTTCAAGGATGTTAGAAATCTTTAGCTCCTATTGACTCCCTTCCTGATTGATACGATACTGTTGTCCAGTACTTTAGTTCTATCCTGCTTTTCTTTTCCTTCTAAAGTTTTATTGTTTGATAGAATGTTTATTCTGATTTCCTTACAAATTTCCCAACATCCTTGTTCACCATTCCTTTTTGTGTTTCAGACTTTCCATTTGAAAAATTTTCTCTGAGCCTGAAATGTTTTCTTTTTGATTCCCTTTACCAAAGTGGAAGGTCTGCAAGTAGTATCTCTCAGCTTTTGTTTGAAATGACCTTTGCTTCACTCTCATTCTCAAAATATATTCTGGTGGGTATAGGAATCAAAGGACACAGTTATCTTCTGCATTCATTCTGCATAAATTGAAGATAATGTTCAATTGTTTTCCAGCTTCCACTGTGGCTGTTGTGTACTCATCAGTCAGTCTGAAGTTCTTTGAAGTGATCAGAAAAATCTGTTACAGCTCTTCACACCTTCTCTCTCTCTGCCTTCCTCTGCCTTTCCTCCCTCCCTCCCTTCCTCCTTTCCGCCCTTTCTTTCTTCTTGATTTTGTTGAGATTCCAAGATTTGAAGATTTGTGATTTCAACAATTCTATGCAAATTTTTAGCTACTGTATTTTAGATATTGCTTTGTTCCCTTCTCTTTCAAATGACCTCTGGAGTACTGATTAGATATTCATTAACTTTTTCTTTTTCTAACTTTTTGTGTTTTAACCTGTTTTTCTTTTTCTTTTTTTATCTTTTTGTTTCCTAGACTTTTTTATGCATGCTCTTTTTGGGTTCTATCCTTCAGTTTACTAATTCTTTTGTCATATGTATTTACCTAGAATTTAATCCAGCTACTGAGGTATTTCATTTTATTTATTTTTTATTCCAGAGAGTTTCATTTGTTGCTTTTAAAATAGTTTCATAATCTTTATAGATTTTACCTTTTTCAGTCATGTTTACAGATTCTGTTATATCTTTATACACACACACAACACATATAAATATATAAATGTAGTTATAACTACACACACATTTACTTTTTCAAAATATTCTGTTTCTGAAGGTTTGTTGGAATTTATAGATATATCCTATGTGTCTCTTTTTCTTTTATGCCTTATGTTTACTGTATAGGAAATGTGCTACATTCTGGGGAAAATACTTTTTTGCCATTTTAGCTCTTTGATCAGTTTTATTACTGCTTCTTTTCAGCAATTCAACAGATTTTCATCTTGAAAACATGTTTAGATTTCCATATTTCATACAAATTTCAGAGGGATATTAGCTAAACTTATTTCGAGGCACTCAATTTGCAGTTAAAGCGTAGTTTTTTGGGTGCAAGTTTGTTACCCCCTCTTTAACGGTATTTGTTTTTTGGCTCTTGGTCACCATGCTGTGTTTCTCCGTGAGGTCTGCTTCAGCAGGCTTAGCAGAGGGTGGCCGTGATGACAAAAGCCTGCATCTGGTGATGGTGATGGAAGCCTGACTGGGACATGAAGCTCCTCCCTCTCCCTGGGGATCTGGAGTGCCTGGACATGCCTCCATCGGGCACCCGAGAGCCACAGCTGGTGACTGGTCATGGGAGCACACACTGCCCCCTGCTCCGCCCAAATGGGTTGAGGCTGAATAGATCAATAGTTCACTCTCAGACTGCATTTCCCCTTCTAGTTTCTCCCGCCCCTGCTCTAGATAATTCTGAGCATTGAGCTCCCTAAAACTGCTCCTAATCCACTGTGGTCTCTGCCTGCATGAGTTTTGGATTTTCATTTCCTTTATTTTTGCTTCTCTGTGATTCTGATCTCATTTCATTTCTAAGTCTCGGGAATTCCTCAGAAATTTTCTTCCTTCCACCAACGTCTTTTCCTTGTTTTCCAGTAGAGTCATGACTTTATTTTCTTAAATACAATTCATTGCCTGATATTTTATAGAAATTTTGTTGGGAAAGGAAATTAGGTACTTGTGGTCACTTTGCCATTTTTCTCCAATCTCATCCTCTGACTTTTTCTTCTATTTTGATTCTCTCATTTGCTTAGATAAAATTATCATTTTAATGATTCCAGAGCATTTGATATGTCACTGCATCTTGGTTTAAACATTTCCTATCATTTGATATCTCAACTGTTTTATTAACATAAACAAAACTAGAGCAGAAAGATATGCATTTTTATAAATATAAACTTTTTTTCCATAGAAGCATGCTGGAAATAAAACTACTATCTAATACTCTTAAAAAAACGATAAACAAATGGAGACGGCTGGTTTTACAGTGGCCAGTGGATGTCAAATGAGAAGTTTTAGATCATGCTGTGGGGTGTCGCTCAGACCCTTCTAAAGAGACACAAGAGGCTGAATTTGGGGGGTTATTGCTGTCAGCCTCTCAGTGATGCTGATTCATAACAAATGACTGCTTTCACCAGGCTAAGTCTAACTAAAGTTCACACTAAGAAGAAAAAGCAACACTTCCAGCTGTTCCAAAAACAGCTTATGTGAGATATGTAAGAGTGAAAGGAGATGTTATCACTTCTATTTTTATACCTGATTCCACTAATGCTATTTCTATAACTAGTGAAATAAGCAGTTAGTATATATAATCAACATGTGTGTGTATGTGTGTATATATATATATATATATGTATGTGTATCTTTGTATGCATGTTTATATATATATATGTATACATCATGAAGTGAAAGCTTGTGTCCCCCCAAAATGCTATGTTGAATCCTTATCCTCCAATGTGATTGTGTATGGAGGTGGAGCCTCTGGGAGGCGATTAGGTTTAGATTAAATCATAAGGATGGGGCACTCATGATGGAATTAGTATCTTACAAGAAGACGAAGAGACACCAGAGGGCTTTCTCTCTCTCCATCACACAGGACACAGTGAGCAGGTAGCCTTTATAGGCCATTAGACCCCAGCCATGCTGGCAACTTGAACTTGGACTTTCAAGCTTCCAGAACAGGGGGGAGTAAATTTCTGTTGTTTAAACTACCCAGTCTGTGGAATTATGTTGTGGCAGCCCAAGCAGACCAATACAGTACACACACACACACAC
Source organism: Phataginus tricuspis (assembly GCA_029783875.1). NCBI lineage: Eukaryota > Metazoa > Chordata > Mammalia > Pholidota > Manidae > Phataginus > Phataginus tricuspis. The sequence goes on along the minus strand of JAQQAC010009376.1, from coordinate 3,775,683 downwards.
ACACACACACA